>BGZK01001912.1:0-95065 GCA_005406025.1 Eumeta japonica | reverse complement strand
AAAGCTACGTTCACGTCTTTGTTTAAAATTTTATCGTCTATTTTTATTCGAAGTTCTGAATGACGGAATGTATGTTTTCCACTTTCTATATTATATTGATTATATACCATGTAGTTTTCATCATATGTGTTCTCTTTTTATTTTATTATGGAGAAATATTGATTTTTGCAGCTGCTTATACATACTTAAATACTTTGGAAAAATTTTTTTACATCATTAACAAACTTATCCGAATTATTACCACATCTTTCCTCATATATTTCGTATAATCTGCGAGTATGAATGTCCACTGTTGCCTAATCATCAAATGATAAGGCATCTTTAACGTTATTTTAACTAAACCGTTATTAGACTCAGAGACGATCATGATCAATAACGAACCATATATTTCCTTAAGTTCCTTCCTCAAATTAGACGTGATTATGACATATTTCATGTATTATTTTATAACCTATGATAAAATATTTTAAATAACTTTTTTAGTGCATTATTTCTGATCTACTCACGATGACCAGTGTTCACAACCGCAAATTTGATCTTACATTTTTTATTTTTTTTTTAAGGGATTTATTTTTGAAATCGTAACTGGCTGTTCATAATGGTCAATTGACAACGGACTTGTACTCTGGCTTAATATTAGTGAATATATTATCAAGTAGCTGTGAACCTGGTCTGTTCCAAAAATTAAATTCTCTAAATGATAACAATGGAATAAGGGTTTTATTCCAGTACGTAGATAACAATTTTCCAATAGATTTATTTTAAAATATCTACAAACGGCAAAATATTTACTACTAAAAAATATTATTGATTTTATACAAAAGACTTTGGAGATCTGTATACGTTTAATATGAAGCCGTTCTGGTTCTATGTAGGCCAATTCAATAGCTCGCTCAACAATAGACTCACAGTATCTGGGCGTTCTTTATATTTTATAGCATTCTTAATTAGTATTACAGAGCTGCCATGTAATAGCTATTTCTTTGCTGAACGAATTTGCTACTTGCTGCATACTAAACTTAAACATGAAGTAGTGATTTCTAAGCCAAAGTTCTGAAGTACATAATATGTTAAGTCTTATTATAATTCAAGAAGAACTCGATTTCCCGTTCCTTATATAGCATTCCCTGTATATTTTTATGCATCAGTTTGATTATACATTTTTATTATTAAGATTTTTTTCTTAATCATTATGAGTTAACTCTTGGTTACTAATACAATATTATTGTTTTTATTTGTTTCCGAGTCATTACGATTTTCGAATAATGTTGAAAAAATGCAAGAGATACTCTCTATAGAGTCATGAACTATTTTAAATTTTCATCTCAAATGCCTCAATAGAAGTACAATTTTAATAGAATATCTTTTGTGGAATTTCGGTATAAATCCTTGGGAAATATTTATGGCCTTTAACGAATACCAGAATGACAATATTTTTGATGCTTAAAAATAAAAGGACCCTTATTACAATTAAAACATTTTTAATCAATAATTAACACCTCACACAATACAATAATTAACATAAGATAACATTGTTATTTAGTGGAATTATTTTACATTTACCAAATCAACTTATTATAAGTTATAAAGTTGTAAATTATTAAAAACAAATTATTAATCATTAATAAACTACTCACGATTTATTTATAATAATTAGTAAAATAATTTAAGTTTTTTCACGAAATAAAATTTTTTCGTAACAAAAAACATTTAACACTAGCTTTAGTTATTTAACGAATTTCAGTTTAAAGCTGAAACTCAGCGTTGTGGTCAAACTGCACCATTTTGCTGAGCTAGTTACCCTTTATAGGAAATCTTCGATGCATTAGTCAAGTAAATTTTAAAATTTAATGCTTGGCATTTTTATTTTTTGTGGCCGAATAAAAGATAATTTATTTATTTTGTAAACTAAATGTTTATTGACGATTAGCAAATAACTAAATTTACTTAAATACTTGTATTAGGTATCACTTTTGTTGTGACAAACATAAGGTCGGGGAAAAAGTTTTTTCGTATTTAATATACAAATTCACCATAATTTTTCATCATATTATATTTACATTTAATTGTAATAATTAAATTAGCAATAATCCCAATGCTGTAGAAATATTTTTTTATGTATATGATCAAAAAAGTGCGACAAGTAGTTTTGATAATTCTTTCTTGATGTTGACCTAACACTACCTAAAGAATTCTGAAGAGACCAAAACAAGAAAAAATCTGAGGGTGCAAGGTCCAGGCTACATGGTAAATGCATTAACACTTCCTAACCAAACTCTGTCAATAATTGCTCAATGGCTAAAGATGTGCGTGGTCTGGTGTTATCATGGTGAAAAACTATATCCTTTCTGTTGATCAATTCCGGCCGTTTTTTCTCTACTTCTTGTTTGAGTCTCATAGCTGTTGGCAGTACAGATCCGAATTAATGGTTTTGGTTAAAGCTCATAAATTAATAATGCCCTCCCAATCCCATTATATACATTGCATTAATTTATTGCGAATAAATCCGGATTTTGCTATAGTCTCTGGAGCTTGCTTGTTGTTTCACTATGATCTTTTTCGCACATTCTTGTTGTAGGTAATTAATTTTTAATCACCATTGATAAATTTTTTGAAGAACGGTTCGGTTTATCATGTTTCAATAGAGATTTGCAAATGAGTACACGATTAATTAAATTTCTCTAATTGAGCTCATGTGGAACCCAAGTATCGAGTTTTTTGTATACTCAGCTTTTATCAAATGGGCCAAAACTGTTTTGTGGTAAGTTCCAGCTCTTCAGCACGTAAGAACTAATTTACCGATCTTGCTCTACTTTTACAAAATGGCATTGACTTTTTTCCCGCCGCTTTTTTTTGTAATAAACCTTCATATTGTATCGAATTTCTACATTAGATTCGCTCATTTTGGTTGACAGAGAAAGAGTAGAAAAATGGCGGGACATCATCTATATTTTTATTTTTCTTTTTTAAAATGTTATCTATTTAATTATATCGAAACTAGTCAAATAAAAACAGCACCACAAAGAGCATTTACTGCAACTTTTTACTTATAAGATACGAAAAAACTTATTTCCCTATCTAATATGATTTTTTCCGACCTAATTTGATACATAGACTTTTGAGTGCTATTTATTTGGACAGGATCTATTACTGTGGCATTTTGAGTTGCATTTTATGTTCTTTGAGCAACACTTGCACTTTTTATTAATAAATATTCTTTGCAGTGGTACATTATAAAGTCTCGCTGAATTACAAATTCTAAAATAGTTACTGGGCGAAGTGTTAATGAAGTTGAGAGTACATCACAGTTGTCAGTAATGTTGGTCGCAGACAGTGAATTCATGATGTGCATAAAATCTATAGAATAGACCTTTCTTGTTCCCTAAATTGTAGAGACCTGATGGACCAATGCATTGTTGTATATTCTCGAGCCGACAAGTTAACCTAACCAACCCAAATGCACTTTACGCTTATACGTAACTAGCTGTCCCGCCCGCTTCGATGGATAATTTTTATTATAAATAAAATAGCGAAGGATTTACGGAATTCGAAAAATGAGTAGCCTAGAACCATCTACAAATCATTCCGCATCGAATGGTCCCAGTCCCATGTCTATACGTTTAGTAGTTTTTACGTGATTGGCGAACGAAGACAACCTATTTTCATTATATATGTATAGATTATTTACCCATAGCATATTTATCATAATTTTTTTCGTTATCGATAATATATATTACAAAATTATTTTACTTGTTTGTCGTGCATTATATTAAAAGCTAGTATTTCAATTTATTTATAATTTTATCTACATTGTTAAAAACTATGAATAATATTTTAGAATAAAAAAAAATATTTAATCTGTATTATTCTTCTTTCAGTGCCTTTTACTTTGTCGTATAAAATATTCATTTCTCAATACGTTTTTCACGTTGCTAGAATAAGATCATTATATAAGATCAGAAGTCAATAAGACGACGTGTTACAGGATGTTTTTCTGTTACGTGTGACAACACTTTTACGGGCCACTGACGATCGTCTTCCACGAAATCGTTACCCGCTCCGTTATTGATTTTGGGAAAAATACAACCGGAACACAAAATGCACATCGTGAACATTTAATTAAGGTCAAACAACCGTCTGCCTCTAGTTAATTGTTAGTAACCCTTATAATCATCACCTACCGCCGCCAACTTTTGATTCTTTAGCCGTTTGTTTAGAATTAAAATGTGCTTGTGTAATAATAATTGTATACGAAAAATGTAATCGAGATACGAATTTGAGAAGTTTTAGCATTAAATCTCAACTGTAAATCATTTATGATGACGTAAATCATCACTCGTCTGTATCTTTAGAACAGCTCCAAAAAATATTTCCCATCGGAACTCCGCGTGCGTACAGAATATCAACTTGGTTGGTCAAAAGTTAAAAGGATCTAAATACTAAAATTCAATTTCTAGACATACGTCTGTGAAAAATAATTGAAAACTAATGATGCTCGCGCCTGCGCACTCCTATCCTCGTATCGGTGGTGATGAACATAGAAAACGATTAATGAGATTCCAATATCGATAATATTGATGTCCGCACGACGCCGGCAACTAGGAAACATAAGCACATTTTGCCAGCAGCCTTCAATTAACGGTGAAATTTGATGAATATCCGGTATCGAAGTTTCCAACCTGTGTAATAGCATTATTTCCGGTAGCGCATATCGGAGGCGGGCGCAGGCCCCGGGCAGCCTTGCACCGGCTGCAGCTACGCCTGCCGTTGCTAAGCGACCAGCCCTGTCCTAGAACCAAAATAGACGTCCAATCCAAACGACATTAGTTGTCCGTGCCCGTGCATATTGATTTTATCAAAGTCGTATCTGCAACCCCAAGTTTGCTCACGAGTGCACACAAATTTAAATTTTAAAATGTCATATTTAAATTATGTGAAAATGACAAAAATTTTCCGATTGGTTCGTTCGGAAAAACTCTTTTGCTAAATAACGTTTGCAATTATAAATCAATAACGTTAAAACTCGTTTATAGAGTCATGTTACATTTTGAGTCAGGCAAACTTACAATCGAATTAGCATTTGTTTCGATTCTCTAAACGGAGAATTTCAGGTTCTTTTTTTCAAGGAAATATTTACACAATATTTAAGAAAGACGATAGAAAAAAAGAATATTTGTAAGTATAATGTATTCCTTGTCTTAAGGGTTCATCAATGAGCTGTATAATATTTCAGCTCGTAACACCTCACGGCATCACGCCGACGGACAAGCGAAATCTCGCCGCCGCTCCTTTGTGGTTCCGCAGAAGAAATACAGCCTACGAGAAAAGAAAAGCGCCACTTCATATAAGAGTAAAAGTTGAACAAGAGAGACTGGAAAGTCCTATGGGAACATCGAGCGTGTATAGGAGAAAGACTAACCTCGGCATTGTCTGTATAGGACATAGCTCGTAGTTCTTTGGTGAGGATAGAGGTAGGAGGTGAGATAACTTTTAACTTAAAGTTAATTCTAATAGTTTAGTAAACAGTTGGAAGTCAACAGTGATTAGAAATGTTTTGCAGTCGATTTTTTAAAGAATATCTGTTTCAGTGTTTCTTACTCTTTTGATATCTAAATAAAATTTTTGATAGTATATAAGATAAATTATTTAATATAAACTGGCACTTTGGTCTATGTGCTTGTTTTCGATGTGAGTGAAGAGAATGTTTAACGTAAATATGTGGTTGATTTTAACGCTATTTCAAATAATGCTTATAAAAGTAATACATAAATTTTTTTTTTGAGAATTTTATTTATTTACTGTAACTATTTTATTTCTTTATATGTTTTTTGTATTCTATGACACTTTTAACAATGAAACAAATCTCAAAACATTTCTATTATAAAAACTGTTCGACTCTACAAGTCGATCTCTGTACATAACATATACATGAATAAATACAGACAAAAGACATATCATATACAAAAATTAAAATACATTTCTCAAATTTGATAAGCTTTATAATAAACATTTTAACAATGCCTAAAATAAATTACCCACGATACACACTCCTCCAGAGATTGTAACTTATTTGAATATTGGGGTTAATTATCTCTAGAAACGAATTTTGCCTAATCTTACACATTATATTGTAATAAATAAATTTTGAAGCAACTAACTGTACTAGTATGGTGCTTCGTGCAGTTAGTACTGTAACTATACATTGCTAACTAGATATGGACACAGATTAGATACCACATAGTATTTAAAATTAAAACTATATAGCTATAAAGTATACAATGTCTTTGATTAAGGCCTAGAGAAGAAATTAAATTATCATACATACAACCGACAGCTTAATTGCAAGAATTAATAAATTGCCCACCGGACTTTAGTGACGTCACATCACTGAAGGCGTTACGTGAGAAGTAATTAGCTGATCCGATGACCCATTTTCTTCGTACGCGTACAGATTTAATTTCTTGCACATCAAAAATTAATCTGGTAACTAAATCTAGTTTAGTGATTGCAATGTAATCCAACAAAGACATAATTTTTTATAATTTTTTTAATTATATGTAACGTCGCATCTGCTTCCTAAATGTATAGTCAGAGAGTGTACATCGGTATTTGGTACGATCTCTGGTACTTTTCTTTCTTTATCAATTGACGTTTATCAATTATTTCATGGAAACCTGTTGAATTCTAATGACCAAAATTTAACTCTTTTATTAACATACCACTAACTCTGTCTGCGTAACTGTACAATAACATAACTGTGACTTTTTTACTACACACATTCACTCTATAGATTTATTACGTTAATCTACTTCCCATATCCTTTTCATTAGTGAACTATCCCAACATTCTCTTTTCTAAAGAGTCACCTACATCTCTCAAACCACACCGTTCTCTATACCACGAGCTCTGCACTAACTTTCAAAAACCTTCCACACACCCTACACAGGGATCGCATATTCTCCACCGCATTGATTATACTTTCATGTTTATATGTCTACATCCGATTGTCGCTACCGTACATAAATAAGTATAAGAGCTAAAACTCTATTGTAGATAGTCGAGCACGCCATTTGCGAGAAACTTCTTTGTAAAATAAAGTGATGGTCCTATTTATGTTATTTTCTACATTATTCGTCTTTCAATGTGTATATTACTTTTGCCGTCGCTCGTAAGCAAAGAAACAAACTCAAACAAATATTCTTTTCCACTGGTTCAGTTCTCTGATCTATCATTAATAATTTGAACTTCTCCTCGTTACCACTTGTTCGTTGTTAACTGTAGAGGTCACCCGGTTACCATGTTTGTGCCTCCAGACATGTAAATGGTCGCAGTATTTGATTCTTTGTGGTTTGCGGTACTTACATTTGCCAATTATATTTTCTACATAACATAAAAATGTACAAATTTACACACAACGGTTTAGACAGTTTTTCGTACATAATTAAATTTTACGTTGCGTGTTTGGCGGACAACAGTGAACTTTGAATTAAAAACACGTAATAATTTTATGTGTTACTGTGAAGGTCAGGCCCCTTCCAAGCACCCTTAATATCTACGAGCACTTTTACTTTCAAACGAAAAACATTGAAAATCCGAAATAATCTTGAATTTTACGGGGGTGCTGATAATTACTCCTGGGTCCCTACATTTTTGGTACAAGTGGAATAACCTTCGCTCTCATACTTTCACCAGATCGTCGATTAAGTCCGTTGGTTTTCGAGACTTTTAAGTTTACAGAACTTCACAAATTTATCAGAAAATGGGAGAATATAAGTGACAAAGAATATAAACTGATTTACTGTGTAACTAAGAAGTACTGAACCGATTTCCATTTAACGTTTTGAGTTTTGAGGAGGCTTTTTGGTATTTTACCATCAGTTTCATTTTCCTACCTGCGTTTAGTCGAACATAAGTATCTTAACTATAATAAATGTTATCTTTTGAAATCAAATGAACAAATTATTTTAGAAAATAAGGAAAATAGATATTTCTATAATATTTGAAGAATAACATCGATTCCTTATGAATACCCTCATCAGATCTTCGCTGTTATTGCAACATAAATTCCACTTCATATTTTGTCTAACAACCGCTTTAGCAACCCAAGCGCTTATTGAATTTCTAATGGTCATATATGATCTTCATCATCATTTTTACTTCACTAAATTCTGGTTACCGAGAGCAAATTCATAAATTACGGTAGGAAATACCCGAATTGGTATAAGTACACTTTTAACACTGATTTACAATGTTTTTTTTTCATGTAATGAAATATTTGTTATTTTAAATCGCTTTAGCTTTTGATGAAATATTGAAAACAATTCATGACATTAGACTTTTTAGATGTCTTTTTTAAAGAAATGGGAACAAAAAATTAGCACTTTATTTAGTATGCCACTAAATCGATCTTAATACATTTTTTATGCCGTCCTTTCTTAATTTTTGTACCAAACACATTTACATAATACTTATACATTTACTTAGTTACTCCGCCTCACGTACCCTTTCAACACGTCAACCAACGCACATGCCCTTGTCTACTTTACACATTACACCTTTCGAAGCTCACCGTCCTTCTTCAATAAGTACGAGGGGCGTGCAATAAAAAGTGAGAACGAATGTCTCTGACAACTTTTATTAAATGTTATTTTATTTTTCGACATAGTCGCCTTTTAGTATAATACACTCAGCTTATCCTTTTTCTAAGCTTAAAATTATTTTCTTAAAAAAAGTGTGTGTGTATTAGTGTACACACGTAAGAAGTGAAACTTCTTTATGACTTCATTTTTCGAAAAGTGATTTACTCTTTACAATTTCACAGAAATTGGTTGAATAAAGCTAAATTAGATAAAGTTTATGCAAAAGGCTTTTATTATCATAGACATGGATACAAATAACTTTATAAAATTTTTTTCGCTAATCACTTAATTGAAATATTATTTTTCACGTCACTACTGAGTTTCAGAAATAGAAATGTTCAGAGTTTCATGTAGGAGACTTGGTAATGGTATATGTACCTAGAAGGGTGATAGGTAAAACTTTTCAATTAATGCGATGTTATAAAGGACCATATAGAATTGTAGGAAAATTATCGAACGCTACATATAAAATCGAGTCACTCAATGAAAGAATGTGAGATATAGTTCATGTATGTCGGTTGAAAAGGTTTCAACTTAGATAATAGGAAAATGTAATATATACAAACTGTAAATAGATCTAGGGTGTTGACGGAAAGTATATGTGACAGGTGGCCTTAGTAACAATTATGTTTATGCCACGATGACATTAATAACATTGAATAAATATGGCGCGTAACGGAAAAATGTTACCCAGAAATAAAAATGGCGCGTAACAGAAAAACGTTACATTGCTATAAGATTTCTCCCGTACGCCGATAAAGAAGTTTCACTTCAAAAAAACTTTTCATCTTGAGCCCCTAAAAAATCCAGGATTTTTTAGATGAGATCTGAATATAATAAAGCAGTACAAGTTCATCATCTTTGAATCGAATTCCTCTCAGATATTCCTTCAACATGGGAAATAGATAAAAATCATTAAGGGAAAGGTCAGGTGAATACGGTGGATGCTCATTCGAAGTCAGTATTTCGAATTGTATCCATAGCAAAGGCGGACCTGTCAGCCGAGACATTATCTTAATAGAATGAAACTCTTTTTGCTAGTTCGTCTCACCGTTTTTTTTTTTCAATTTGTTTACGCAATTTTTTTAATTCTTCTGCATACGACGAGCCCCTAACAGTAGCCCCGCGGTTAAAATATTCTGTCATGACCATCCCTTACTATCCCAGAAAAAAGAGCCCAGATCTTTCCGGCAAAACGAATCGTCATATATTTGTTAGACGTTGCAATTGATTGTCTTTTTCCAAGTTTACTGTAATTGCAATTTTATTTCTGGATGGCAATGCTAAAGCTACGTTTCATCCATGCTTTTAAATCGTGCCATAAAACTATCGAAATCTCGTCGTAACAATTCCCAAAAAGTTCGAAAATATTCAGCTTGGTTCGTTTTTGTGTCTCGGTAAGCTTTCTGGGGACCCAACGCGCGGATATTTTTTCATCCCCAAAAATGCTATGCACACCGTCAGCCGAATTCTTTTCTGCTTCGGCTATAAAACGTACCGTGACAGGACGATCTGCTAAAACATTTTTTTCGAATTCTTCTACCATTTCTTCACTTTTAAGTATCCAGTAAGTCTTGATTAATTTGTTCTGTAGTGAAATTTCTTAAGCACAGATGCACAATAATCGCATGTAATTCAATTTTTTTCCATTTGTTTGCACACGTTTGCGAGATACCTCGTTATAGTAAGTACGACCCCATTTAATTTTATTCTTTGTGGTCAGCTGCACTTATATTTACGAATTAAATTCCTACTTAATATGAAAATCTATGAATTCGCATACGCTATGAACTTAAATCCAATGCAAATAGTATATTAATAAAACCGAGGATAGAGTTGGTTTTTCGTAGAACATTAAAATTTATACAACGAATTCACCGGATTATGATAAATTTAAAATCTTTCGTTTAATGTTTTATTTAAGAATCACATCACGCTGTTATTAAATAGATTCGTCCTATTATTATAAAAAATAAAGAAAATTAAACCCATTGTGTATAATGTAACTGATATTATTATTTTAGGAAAAAGTTATTACACATAGCGCTTTGTAAATTCAATATGTTGTTATAATATTCTATTGATAGCTTTTAAACGTATAAAACAATACATTTCTCTAAAATAAATTTAAAAATTAAATGATGGGATAGAGAGGTCAGCACGCTGCCTTCTAATCACTAGTTTCCGGTTTGAATAGTCACCGCGGGTGAACTAACCAATAAATAACTAAATTAAATTGATGTCCACTCGCTCCCCGCACCAGACAATACATTAAACCGTTGGTGTAGGTGCCAGCGTTTACGAGGACCGTCAACAGCTCCGGTCGGAACTGAGCAACCACGAAGGCATAAAGTCGTACTTCCTCAGTCTAAATGGACAAGTCGGCGGAGCATATCCGTAGCTCCACAACAGGACGAGCAAAGAAACATAGAAAATTATGATATCGGCCCTTCAAATTTATTATAACGATGAAAATAACCAGTTTGATTACAGAAAATACTTTTGTAAAGAATTTTTGTATAACGCATCGAGGGTCGAACTCTCCGACCGAGCCGGCCCGCTGTCGGCCGTAGCCGAGTCGCCCGCGGCGTAGCTCTGCCACGATAAATTTAATTACTCTGGAACTGTTTCACTGAGTGTTACTAAAAAGCATATTCTTTTTTATTTAATATGTTCAAATAAAAGAATAAAGTTTGATACCGAAGGAAAGTATAAAAAATAGACAAGCGTTTTTCGCTTCACTTTTTCTTTAAGAAGGGTAGAAAATCGCTGTTTTCAGACTAAGCCCTTGTTGAACGTAATATGAGTTCAGTAATTCTACACAAAGAAAAACAATCGCTCGATCTGAAATCTGCGTCCCTATCTAGGATTTATTTGTTGTCCATCAACAGGGACAAACATTTTGCTATATCGACTACAACAAATACATTATTTATGATGAGACCATATTTGTTGTGCAAGAAAGATTTTTCTACGACCTAGGATGTAATTATATCTATTACTAGTGACCCGCCTCAGCTTCGCACGGGTGGAATAATTGTCTATATCTAAATGTTTTCGCCTTGTACCTATAATATACGAGGGATACTATTTATGTGTACGTAATATAAAAAACAATCAAAAATCCGTTTTTTAGTATGGTTTTATTGCTTTTCAAAATATTCGCTTTGAAGAACGATGTACTAATTTTTATGTCACTGAAATACTGAAACCAATTTTATATCATTTTTTCATTCTGATTGAGGTACCTCCAAAACATGCATTTTCAACACATCAATGACCTCTTCACGGCTCGAAAAACGTTGACCACGTAATTTATTCTTCTAATGTACCACTAAAGAATAGAATGTTTTTTTCTAAAAAACAGGCAACCATTTGCTTCGAATTGCTTTTGGCACGAATCACTTTTGTTGGGTTCGGCTCATCTTGAAACGTCCACACCGTTCACTGTACTTTAGTCTTGCAGTCATACTAAACTACAGTTAACGGTAGATCCAAAATTCATCACCTGTGTAGATGTCATAAACAGATTTTGATGCACCATGTTTGTGTTTTTTTATAATTTTTTTTTTTCACCAATGGACACGAGCTTCTTTTTGATCATTGCTCAAGTTGTGCGGAATTATTGAATTCCGCGCAACTTGAGCAATGATCAAAAAGAAGCTATAAAAAAAAATTGTTCGCATTGGCGAACAAATTTTTTTATATCCACATTTTCGTGTAATATCTTATGTATGCTCGTCATACTTATGCGCAGGGACGCCTTTACCACCGATGTGTAACGTGACGATATTTCATTGTTAGTTCCGTTAGTTAGGCGACCTTCTTTAAATTCGTCCATGAGCATAGACAACCCATGATTAAACTCACTAAACCAGTGATACACAGTATTTTTCAATTGTGCTTCATCCCCAAAAGATCAAAGTGAGTTGATTGATGCACTGTTTGTATTAGTCCACGCCGAAAATCGTAATAAATCATCACTCGAAAATTTTCACGAATTAAACCCACGTTGATGAAGTCACAAAATTTTCAAAATGACACTACAATGGTAAAACAATTGACAGTTACATAAAACAATCTATATTCTACAACCAAGGAGTTCCATTTTTAAATGTTGTAATTACTTTTTAAATATATTTCTCTATGTTCCGGATACATAAATAGCAGTCCTCGTACTTGTGCCCAAAACAATATATATTAATTTTAACGTAAAATGTGATGCGAAATTGCCATATACTGTGGTAAAACCATGCTATGGTTATCTTTGCTACTGCATGTACATGAACAGCTTCACCGATCACTCTCAGTAAATACAGGCGTGGAATAATAGTTTCTGTTTTTGAATTTCGTCCACTGAGTAAGAGTTCCGGTGAGCCACTCCTCTCCATCACCTCACAACCTCTCCCAATCACTCCACAAGCTCTCTCCATCAGCCTATTCTCTTCAGCCCACAGCCCACTTCGTTCTCCATCAGACATCACATTGTGAATCTATATTCATACCCAATAGGTCGACAACGCGCTGGCGATTCTTCCGAAATCGAAAATATCCATGGGCAGTGATGACTGGTGGGTCGCATATTCGTCTACCCCTTGATAATGATATTTAAAAAAAACAAAAAATTTCCTGGAAGTTTAATTAAAATCGATACTACTATTTTGGAGTCCATAGACAACATACACACACGACATCTTTTATATATGTATATGCATACAGAATGGAATTTATCATGCATCTTTTCGCAAATATTCATAATCTGCTCCTCTCATAAAACAATTTTGCCAAAGGAACCATAGTCACTTAAGTAGTTGTTTCTGTGAAAAATAGCTTAGAATATCCACGTAGAAATGTCGTACTAACAACCTTAAAACAGCTGACGCGTGGGTACTGCGTCGCAGCGAGGGGAAAGGGCTAGGTAGTCAACCGCGTACGCGCCCCGTGGCCGGCCAATGATACACTTGGCATAGAACTAGCACTGAAAAAAAATATGTTGCGTCGCGCCGCAAATTGACCGCGTCCACGCTTGCAATCTAGCAAAGCATTTATCAGGGTTCCGTCTAAATTATTTTATTTTATTTATAAGTATATTTTGGGTGATATGTTTTTTATAGTTACTTTGGCAAGTTGTTCTAAAAAAGAAGGAGATTATGAATATTAGCGAAAATATGTAAGATCGAATCCATTCTATATATATTTATATAAATATATATATTTACATTTATTTAACATTTTTTTAAGTGGATTTATATCTAAATGTTACTATAGAATTTTATGCAAAATCATTCATTTAAAACAACATTTTGTAAGAATTCAAAGAAGTCAAAATTACATAACCGGCTTCTAACACGTTAATCATTTTTTTTTCCTTTTTGTGCAGAACCCCAAAAATTTCAAGCACATGTAACGAAAAAAAAATAATAATTATCACATGTCGCCGTGCACAAAAAAAAGCCTGTTAAAAATTTCGCCATCCGATGGGGTTTTCGAGCGATCGAAAATTGCACTTAACACATTTTTCTTTTTTGGCATACTGTGATCCCCCACACGCAAAGAAACCCCTTTTTGGGAACTTTAATGGATGACCTCAACGCCCGTGTGACCCGTCTATCAGGCTGTCACAGCTATTGGTGATGGTTATAATAAGATCTACGATGTAATTCAAACGTTAATAGTCATAAAGTAAATTTTTTATTTCTTTCAAACGTACAGTTTGAAAGAAATAAATTTATTTTCAAGCTGATCTATAAATAAATTTAAAAATGAGATATAGAACTAGGTAGAATGCATATAGATTAGTAAATGGGACATTTATTATTATAGATAAGAATATTATGAAAGTTGTAAATAGAAATAACGAGAAGAAAATATAATAATAAAAACGGCCAAGTACAAATTGGTCTCATGTGGACCAATTCCGTAATAACCCACGTTTTTCGTCTTAAGTATTACAAGTATTTTCATACTCACGGGCCATTCAAGTGTTACAAAAGTTGTGTAATCTTTAACCTCCTCCTCCTCTTTGTTAGCAATAAATCTTACCCCCTTCTATGCTTACATTAACATTGGTATAGTGTTTATGATAATTTTTTTGTTATTAATTAGCAGAAGTTATCAAGTCTAGAAATAAAAAATTTAGATACTGTAAAAGAATTTAAAGCATGTTTAATGTTTATTCACGCAAATGTTTATTTAAATATCACGTTCTTAACATATGAACGTTCTTTATTTATTTTACTCTACTAAAAGTTTTGAAATCTTTTCAACAGTGGCAAAATTGATCAATGCTTAAAGAACATATTTGCAAAAGGAAAATGTAAATTTGGTTACAATTTTAACACTTAAAAGCGGCTTAAAATGTAAATGATATCTCGGTTTTACATTTTACAGAACCAAATAAATACAACAGAAAAAACATTATTTATCATTTGACGATCCAACCAAAAGATCGTATGAATAAGGTTCATTTTTAAAAACAATGATTATAAGGAACGATAATTTATTACTGGAACACGATAAGACATAATTTTTACAATATGCAAGCGGTTTAAAATTATTTTAATTCTTTATTATTGTTTTTTGTTTAAATATACGAATGCAGAATATTTTTATGCAGAGTAAAACTTAATGTGATAATGACATGAGATTTTAGATAAAAGAAAATTTTAATATTATAATGCGGATTCAAATGTACGGTAAAGAACTTGATGATTTTTAAGACGTGTGGAGAACAGTAATACAAATGTTTCTTATTATTGATCTCATAAAACTAGGTGAGTATACATTGAAGTATTATTTAATGAATAGCGATATATTATATACTACATGTAATCTGTTAATAAATAAATTAAAATATAAGTCATAGCAATTTCCTTGGTATAGATTATTTTATTGCACTATTGTCTTTTAGATGTAGTTTTAATATTTCACTAAATATAAAAATTTAGAAAAAAACAAAGGCGACTTTATTACTATAACAACAGTCTCGGTTGGTAAACAAACGAATGCTATACATATGTATATAAATGAGTGAAATTTTTTACAGACAGTGCGAGACCGGCGTTGTGTGGATGTATTTGTTAAGCTGGTTTTTATGTCTCAGATTTCTATGGTGCTTTAAGTGAACAAAAGGTGAAAAACTATATCAAACTCTCATTATAACACACATTTGAGCACTTATCATAAAAATTTCGCTATATAGATATTTTGCTTATAAAAAATAATAAATACCATTGTTTTTCAAGGCATTTATATGTTATTTATGCATTTTTTAACAAAACATTTCGAACATCGTAACGGAGAGGTCGAAGAAACTACACTGAATGCAATTAGTGCTGAGCTGGCTGTTTGAGCACTCTTTTAGCTCGGCCGTCTCTGAGCGCGGGATTGTGCGTCTCTTTTATATATATATATAAATCAATGTAAAATAACTATTAACCAATAACGCCTCAAATTCAATGAACCGAACTAATATGAGGTCAGATAAATTTAGACAAGTGACTAGCGAACGCGGTAATTCTCTTACTTCGGTTCTACTTAACCATAAACCACCGCGTGAGAGCGAGTAAGCAATGAGAGGAATCTCTAAACATGCTTTTCGCTTCCGAGCATAGATAATTAGAGCTGTCATGTGTGTAAATCACAATATAAACTTCGTCGAAAAATCAGTTACTTAAAGTAAATAAATACTTTACCATCCAGGCCCCCGATCCCAGGTCATCAAAAATAAGCAAAATAAGGACCCCCTCAGCCCCTTTAGTGCTTATGTAATACTTGAATAGTCCCTCTTTTTATTTTTAATCACAAAATATAAATTATTTTAATCACTTTTGTTCGTTTCAATAATGTGCTACTCTATTTTATATTTTTATTTTTGTTTCAAAATTTTCGGCTAATTAAGAGTAATGATAAGGGGTATAATCAGTATTTGTATATTTTCCTTAATATCTATTAAGCATGCATTTAAAAATTGTAAATACATATAATCATATTTCTCATAATCAAACCGTTAGTTTTATATATGAACCACTTAACAAATTTTTTAAAGTACAATTTGCTTATATAATTCTACCTTTAAAATTTGGATTCGTTTATAATTACTATACGTCCACGTTTGGTTCACCTAAATCTGTACTTCGACTAAACTGCAATTTACTTCATTGAATCGATTCGGATGAAATTAATTTTCCAAAAAAAAAAATACGCATTCGTGTACAATCATAACGCGCGATCGAAGTAAACCTTTTTTATATTACGTTGCGATAGATGCTACGACTAAATTTAAAATCAGTAAGTCACATTATAATTTAATAGTACAGATCAAGATCGGAATTGCGACTGAAAAAGGGATCGCTCTATATAAAAAAATCATTTCATTCTATGCTCCCCAGGGCAGCAATTCGAACACAATTAATTATTGATAATTGTATTACTAATTTTCGAGGCTCATTCCCTTACACAGCCAGGGTGAGAGCCGCAAGTGAGACGTGTGCCGGGCGCGGACCGCCGAACCCGATAGGGCAGAGAAACATCGCTCTTGGTATTAGTAGAGATCTTCTTCCTGAGTGATTTCTTCTGAAAGTAACCCGTCGTACTTCTAGCTCGGATGGGAATTAAATTATCGTTTTAATTTTTGCGGAGGAGGAAGGTGAAACCTTCATCGAAAAGGCCAACACGCACACGGGCACATGAATATTGTTAAATTTTTAATGACTAAAAGACATACACAGACCTTAGTATTAACCGAAAAGCTCTCAAAGCGTAACCAAACGGGTTACGCTCTGTGAGCGTTCCCCCCAAGCCACAGAAAATTTTTGAGTGATTGCCTAAAGGCCCCAAGAAAAGAAACGGACTTAGGTTTATTTAGATCGTCACTGGTGGCCACAGAAGCAGCGCGAGCTGCCTCCATATTTGTGGTCTGAGAATCCAAGTCTAGTCTGGATTGCTAGGCCTATGGGCCTGACCTGAGGAGTTTCCAGTGGCAGCGCGCGCGGTTTGCATTTACGTGTACAATGGTATAGCGTTAGGACCTGCGGTGTTCGCTTTTTACGAAGAAGTTGAGTTCGCGATTGCGCATGTGATGAGATCATCATGCATGATCTGAAAGAACGTGTCGAGGCCGGCGTTTTTTGTCATTCCTTAATATTGTATGACGCAGTCTATTAATGGGTTAAGGCAGTTCACGGCTGCTTCAAAAAAATTCTTTGAACTGCTCTTTGAGAAGAGCCACAATAATCTGTAGTTCTACATCCTTGTGTAGATTGAGATTCCTCATGTACCATGGGGAATCTGTAGCTGTGCGCATGAATTTGTTCTGATTAACTTTCGTTTCTGTATTTTGTAATATGGTATATGTGAGAAGGCTACTGCGGCATATGTGAGGACAAGGCGTATACACGTTTTGAACAGCGTGACTTTATTATAGAGAAACAGCTTGCTTTGGGCGTTCGTCATCGGGTACATACGGCCAAGATAGAAAGCCGCCCTGTTCTGGACGCGCCTTATGTGTTTGTCAAAATTAAGTTTTCGGTCTAGAGAAATACTGAGATACTTAACTTGTAACCCAGAGGATAAGTCGGTTGATTAACTACAGTGGGCAGGGGATCTCCGATCTACTCTTGGAGAAGTGTATTGCTGCACTCTTCGGAGTTGACGTCGACCCTCCACCTCCTGAACCAGTTAGAGCTCTGGGCCGTGCGTCGAGTGTATATAATGCCGTGTCATCTACAAATAGAGCGATTTCGACCTTAGGATGCCGCGATAGCCGGAGGGGTCAGGTTGCGGCTTTCCCGGCTTTGACGTATAGAAAGATGACTTTATTTTTACAGGTGTTGAAGATCGCCACCAGAAACCAACTCAGTTTGGCGGTAATAGCTTAAGGAGGCGGTCACTAAAGCTATTGGATCCCTGAGACGGAGGTCTCCGATACATGCGTTCAGTTTGTGAGAAATAACTGGAGAAAGGCGAACGTTAGGAGGAGAGTCAAGCAGTTGGGGTACCACTCGCTCGACCTCACCTAAGTAGCGCTGGTCTGTTGGTTGATTACTGTTAGTGCATAGATGCAGAGGCTGTTACTACTTTTTATCGTCGTCGAAAGCGAGGAAAAGAATTTTCCTCAAGAGAGGGGGCACCATCGCGACCGTGTCTGATTTCAGAGCTTTCAACAGTCGCCAGTACGCCTGTTGGGACAATGATATATTTTCCATTAGATCCTGCCTGCGGCTTTCTTTTGTCTCAAGAGCTTCCTGGCATAGTCAGGTAATCTCCATCGACGACAATTCGTCGTTGGAATCCACCTCGAGCATTCACCCGTGATGTGTAGAAGGCGGCTTGTGAGAGAAGTGATCGCATGTGTCATTTCGTCTGTCGTGTGAATTTTATCGGCAGGGGCGCGCGAAAACATTCCAGACAGAGTATGCAAGACTATCTTCCCAGTTTTACCATTGTTTCAGTGACTCTACGCGACTCTCATTTGTACAATAGATTCTTCTGGATGATTCATACACTAGGAAGAAAAAACTAACTTCAAATCTTAAAAATTTTTGTCGCTTTAAAATTATAACATTCGTTCAAAACATTGTCTATAATCTCGCAAAACACGCGCTTATAACATTGTTGAACCTTATCAATTCATGTCTGCCCGATTGGCGCAGTTACCCATTGGCTGTAGTCTAGTCGACAAGTTCAAAATAGTGTTATTTTTTGATAAAGGTTTAAAAATATGTACAGAGTAGTAGCATATTTCGAAAAATTTTTTTTAACGTTATGTTGCTATGGAAAAATAATGATTTGTTAAAAATATGATTTAATATATATAAAAATATGAAAATGAAGATATAAAAATATGATTTTTTTTCCTAAAAAAATATATTAATTGCTTAAAAACGTTCTTTTCATATTTTTATTGTTTAAATAATTAGTTAAAATTATTTTTTTTTAAACTCATAATTGCTATTTTTCAGTAGAGTAACCTAAAAATTTTAAAAATAATTTAATTGTTTATTAACTCGGCAATTTGTTATTGTATTGACTTTATTCTTTAACATATTCTAACAATACCATATATTTTTTTTAATTTTAATATTGATATTTAATCCTATAAAAAAAATATTTTGTACTCTGTTAAGCCGTAGCGCGGCCATGCTGTTGTCCGCGCGGAGCCCTATTGTCAACACTAAATTAAAATTATAAATAATGGAGTTAAAGCTTCGGGAGTTAGGGACTTTTTTCTTGGAAATTTTCTCCTCTTTATGAATCGTTTTTTTAAATTTCTTAAGTATTAATAGTTTTTGAGTAATAGCCAAAAAACGAAATACTTTTTTTTTCAACTTATTTTTGTTAATAACTTTTGCACTTTTTATCGTGCAGTAAAATCCTTCGAATACATTTTTTCAGACGTCATTCGGAATCCAATGAGCTGTCGCACACATTTTTAAACCTTTATCAAGAATTAACACGATTTTCAACTTGTCGACTAGACTACTGCGCTGGGAGCATGGGTTCGATTGCTACACAAGAAAAACATTTATTTATTAGATAAAAAAAATTAATGTTTTTATAGTGTATGGGGTAGTACCACGTATAATGTGTATATATTTACAAAAAAAAAAAGTAAAAATGTATGGTATCATCTATAGGATAACCACAATACATGTCTCGTTGCTTAATTTGAGTTCAGATTGTGGTGTGAATGTGTCGGAAGATATTATTATCATTACTATTAATAATACCGCTTTTTTCTAGGTCGGTCGCAATTGAATTTCAATTACAATTCAAGATTCAAACACAAAATATTTTGGACACAATTAACAATGTCACTAGTCTTTTTTTGTAATGTACCATATGAAATATCTGTCTAAAAAATATTGCTGAAAAGATATAAAGAAAAAAATAAATTCTAATTTTCTTCCCTTCGCAATCAATTTAATCATTTTCACAAAAGATAACGTCGAAAAAGCGGCAGATTTTGATTTTTTAAGAACATTTCGCCAACACAATTATATTTTTGTTTTTTGTTTATTATGTAAATTAAATAAATAATTACTTAATGACAGTCAATAAATTGCTTTAAAATAAAACAACTGCGTGCGGTTGACTTCTGACATCCTCTGTCTTGATCGAAAGAAATGAATAAGAATTAAAATTAATACTTGGCATATAAACTAAACAATAGACGTTAGCTTAAAATACCTACTCTTATCTTATTGATTTCAATATATACTTATTAATATTGTTTGTTTTCCTTCTTGTTTTTTTATCATTTTTTCCTTTTGTATTATAGTAGTGCGATGTTAATCATGTTGAGTACACTGTTTTGAATTCCAGCCTAAGACAGATATTTGTATTTCATATAATCCACACCCACATGTGACCAACACCTATCTCAGCTACCACATCATACACATTCTGTATTAGACGCCCCCTGACTAACACCGGGGCAGCAGGGAGAGCTTTGAGGATCTAAAATAAAAAGCTTGTAGGTGGTGGGCTTCAGCCGTGAGGTGAATAAATGTGACGTAACGACAAAAACAACAAACACCTATTCAACAGCACCACGCACGACAGACTGCCAAGAAAAACTTTTATTATCTCTCAGATTTATGTATAAAATGCTGCATCTATTTTTTTTTGTACTCTCCTTAAACAGTTTTATGGCAGTTTACATAAGACCCTTTCCCGTTAGTAAATGAAAAAATAGCGGAGTGATAAGGCGGTACGCGCGGACACGACGAAACTACATTTCTGCTTTTGGCTATAGAAGTTTAAAAAATATTATTATTATATTATCTTATACTACATTTCTAATACCGTTTAGGATCTCCTTTTCGAATTAAAAAAAAAACCTTACCAAGAGCATGTCGGATGATGCTCAATGTAGGGTTCCGAAGCCGTTACTACAAAGAAATGCACTACATGTTAATAAACTACGTTATTACATTTTTTTCTATGTTTCCCGAACATGATAAATATAAGCACTTCAGTATGACTAGAGAAACAACTAGGTGTGTCGACTATTAAACTAGTGTAAATTAAAGTGCATCAGCAAAAGAGCGATCTTCATGTCACTTACGTCCTTTTTTGAGACCGCAGTTCTTCGGCTATAACTGCCTATAACTACATACAGTTTATTCGACCATGTTCAAAATAATTTCCATTGATAGTATTAATTAAGTGTTATCTTCATTTTTTTCTCATAATTTTTGAACTTACGGTTTAAAAAATAAAGTGGGGAGACACAATTTATGCTACTCTCAGAGCGATTGCTTAGATGTCAGAGCCTGTGACACACAGACGGACGGGAGGACGGGCGGACATGACGAACTATAAAGCTTCCGCTTGGCCATTTAGGCTCGAAACGCTAAAAGCAGGTATCCCAATTATTAGGAAGCTTTTCAAGAGCGCGTTCTACATTCGAATTTAACAAGATTCTTTTTTTAATTAAATTTTGATTTTCGAATATAACTTATAAAAATTGGTTTTGGATAAAAATTAATTTAACGAGATATCGCGGAAAAGGCGTTCAATCGTCACAAATTTCTTGTTCCCTCTCGTTATAAAACCGTTGATTTGGAGTATTTACCTGTCGTGGGCCGGGAAATAGGTGAGCATTTCTAACGCTACCGCTAAATTGATTTGTTTTATTACATAAAAATATTTTATTTATTACATGGGGCGAATATTTTTTAATATTAATCGACAAATGTGCGCGGCGCGCGAGCCGAGCTTCACGTCGTACCTAGGCCGCGGGCAAACACAATATCGCACGCAGGTACTAATTTTGTCGATATTAGGGCGCGGGGGCGGGCGGGGCGGCGGCGTGCACAAAAACGCTGCGATACGGCCTGAGCGCGCGGGAAGGTAAATAAAAAATAAGTTTGTAATGAAACCCGAGCCCGGCCGCAGGAAGTGCCGGCGGATGCTGCGCCCCGCCCGCGCCGGCGGCGGCTCGAAGCGTATCTTCTCGATTATGCTGTTAGGCTTATTTTGGTTCTCTTGTACTCATACTGGAGGACTAAATTAGAGGAACGCTTTAAATATAATAATTTTTGACACCATTTGCGATTCTATATGAGGATATAGGATCGAAAATGGTATCAAAAGCAAATCCTAACATTTAGAACTCCAGACGATTTATATTCTAAAATGTCCCACCCCATAAATTAGACGCCTGCGGCGACCAGGATTCTCTCCATACGCCCTGCGCATGGCCATCGTCACATCACAACCTGATCGATCCCGAGCGAGGATCGAGACTCAAAACAACCTCGAATGTATAAAATGTAACAAATATTGTATGAAATTTCTCTATTTTTGTCTTTGAATGTGGTCGTGCGTATCGTATCGTACGTCATAAATCTCAAAGTTATCTTGTGTATTTAGGATTGCCGGTATATATCGTTAAGTCATGTAAAGAGTCACGTTCCAAAAATGATACTCATAAGGTGTTAATACAATATAAGTTTAAAAAAATATAATATCGGGGATGCTATTTTGTTATCACGTTGCTTCATAACATTTGGCAAAAAGAGTGCACATTGAAGCTCTTACATCGGAAAATCTTTCCAATAGTACGGGAAAATAGGAGGACTACACGGGTGAAGAGAATAATGAGATGCCACTGAGAGTCTCGTCGAGGCATTTGGGCTAACCTGCCGGCAGAAGCGTGCAAAAAGATTTCAGACAGAGTAAGCATAGTTAAGAAAATTACACAGTTTTACCGCGGTGTCGGCTGGTGGCCCACCGACGGTGGCCACCTGCCCTACTCGGCTCTGACTGTACGACAGATTCTACTGGACAATTCACACAATAGGAAGAAAAGTTTTCACAAGCAAGAAGGTTAACAAACTTCAAATTTTTGTAGCGACTACAACATTCGTTCAAAACATTGTCTATCAAATACTAAAACATCTAGTAAAATACGCGTGTGTAATACTGTTGAGCAATATCAATACCTGATCGTCTGATTGACGCACGCGCTGTGCCGGGAGTTTGATTGTTGATTCCCACACCAGACAAACATTTATTTATTTGATTAAAAATCAATGTTTTTTTTGAGGCTAGATATCTCTTTGTATTAAGCGCATATATTAAAAACCAAAAAGTAAATATGTATTGTATCAATTACCTGATAACCGCAATACAAGTCTCGTTGCTTAATTTGGTAACAGAAAGTGCTGTGTATGTATTAGAAGATATTATTATTATTAATATCGCTTTTTCTTTTAAGTCGATTTTCTTTTGAGACGACGAAAATTTTCACTTTTAGATTCTAATGTGAAGTATAAAATGTGGATAAAAGAAATAATCTAATCTGGGAAAACTTTATTCGGTCTCAGCCCATCATCCATGAAACACGAAACCGAGACACAATAGACGCAATAGACAATATATTCGGCAATTTTCCTTTAAGGACAGTACACTAATCCTTTTCTTTATCCGCCACAAACAAATTTGGGTATGAATTAAAAAAAACGTAGTTCTCGTTGTATTGATTTTTGAGGGAGCTTAAAACGTTTTTACTTGAAAAAGATTAAATTGCAATGAGTATTTAAATAACTGAAGAATAACCAAAACATAATGCTTTTAATAATTGTCGATTGGACAATTATTAAAAGCATTAGCAATGTGTGGCGGCATATCATAATAACGTTGTAAATATAAAATACAGTATCACACTTTAATTAACCTTTGAAGTTTCGTCGTTGCCCAGCTAACAATATTTTTATATCTCAATTTTCGTTCAGTTTTTATTGGCATATTTAGTTCATTTTACATTTCATCGATAATAAATTTGTGAATCAATAACGAATAATAATTAAATATTTATTTTTAGTACCCGTAAAATACCTATTTTTACTTGGCCAGTATAGAGCATTGTGGGAAGGTGGAAAAGTCAAGGACGGACTTTTTATAATATCAACAGCGCTGACACGCGACTGCCGGCACGACGCCCCGCCCCGCCCGGCCCCGGCCCGCTGTTCCCACTTAACCTCTTTTAATCAGAGTCCTTGTTGGACGTTGGAATCATTTCGAAATTATACACTTTTCCACGCCCGTCGTCACCTTTAAGGGTGAGTTTCCGTGAATCTAATTGTATAATGAAATGAACCATATTTTGATCCGTTTCGCATTTTCGCGCCGTCTTAAATTATATTCCGCGAGCGCCCCGGCGCGGCGTGACGCACCGGTTTTCCCGCAGCGCACCCCGACCCTCGAAGTGGGCGGGGCCGGTGCGAGTCGGAGGCTTCTAGGGTACGAGGCGAACGAGTTAGTTTCATTTAAATTAGATCGAGATTAAGGTAAGTAATAATAAAATAGAGTTAAAGTGGTAGAGCCGCGCTATGACTAACTTAGTGCAACACGGAAATGGATTACTCGACCGGTCAGATGCCACACTCTCGGTCTCAGAATACAGACGTGAAGGATCACACTTCACTGTTGTGCTTCGTACAATAAATGAAAGCTCCGGTGCCCCATTCTCACTCTATCACCCTACTCTCCCTCCATCGATCCCCCTTCATAGAATATCCTATTCCTATCCAAGAGGCCGGCAAAGCACTGCAAGTCTATTCTAGTATTATTAACACACTGTGATAAGATTATATTACACCAACTGACTTATGTAGGAGGCATGTGAAGCAACCGGCCTCCGTGCTCACTCCCGGGAACGTGGGTCCCATTTGAGCTTTATTTATATAAAGTTTAAATGGAATAGAATATTAGTCGGGGCGAGAAACAGAATACGAGTACGCAGAAAAAAGAACTGAGGCTCCTGTCCGGTGCACAGACGTCGATCGTAGTAAAACGAGAGAGTTTAATGTAAATTAATGTAATAGTGATTTCCTATAGGAGACGTGAATAGATAATTGAGAAATTGATCGAATAAATATATAGTTGCCGCTGCTGAAAGTTTAGTTCCGGTCCCCAGTACGCGAACACGACAACGGACACGTCTGCACCACAACATTGAAATGCAGTGCTATTCGAGCCGAAAAATTTGTATTCCAGTAATTCGCAAATCACAACCAAAACGAAATCGCGTTAGAGTTGCGACCGTTTGGTAGCACTTTCGTAGCAACTGTACCTGGTGTGACTTTACCCGTAACGCAAAAATAACAATCACAGACAGTTTATTCGACTTTCCACATTTAGACGAAACTTTCTACGTAACACTATTTAGTTAAGTTTAAATATTTGCAAATATTTTAAATTTTGTTTTAGATATACTATTTTTTCATATTTTTAGGGTTCCGTACCTCAAAAGGAAAAAACTGAACCCTTATAGGATCACTTTGTTGTCCGTCCGTCCGTCAGTCAACCAAGACCCTTTTTCTCAAGAACGCGTAGAGGTATCAAACTGAAATTTATAACAAATACTCAGATCTATGTCCCTTGAAGCTGTGAAAAAATCAAACTTCTAAGCCAACGCAATCAAAGGACACAGCCGTTTATGCCACAAATTTTCGCACTCGCAAGTGAATGAAAACCTACAGGGTACTTCCAGTTGACCTTGAAATCTTGAAATTTGGCATGAAGCAACTTTTTAAAACGAAATCCTTAAATTTTTAGTTATATCACATAATATATTTTTTAATAATCATAAACTTATTACCCCTTTCCTCGTGAACCCGTAGAGGTATGACGTTGAAATTCATATATTAAAAGAAGGTTATTCTAACGCCGTTTATGTATACATACATATATATTGAAATTCTCTTTTGTCCTGGCATTATTTAAAAACTACGAACGTCTCGGCAAGAGACTTTGACCATCGACGTAGAGTCGTCTTCGCAGTCGTCACACCCGTCTGCGTCCGCGTCTTTGCCGTATCTAATCGGTTACCGTCTTTCGTTACTTAAGTAAAAATATTTTCTTGCCATGCAAAAAATATTTGTGAATTGAAATATGGTTAACATATTTCAATTCACAAATATTTTTTGCAGCGTCGTAAGACGCTCACACCTCGCCGCACGTCGCCAAACTAACATAAAACCACATTGAAGAAGCTAAACTCGTTGTTAGAATTGAAATAAATTTTACCCATTCGTTCATGACTAAGACGCCTCGCTTTTATAATGTTAAACCGGTGAAGCCCATTTGCACACTTTTGTGCGTTTATCTAAAAAAGCCATTCACTTAGTGGCAGTTTTACCTCATAGTACCAAGTCGCTATACTTAGTAGACTTGCGTCTTATCGAGGCTCACTTGCTGATCCTCTCTGAATCCCCGATACTTCTAAATGTCCTAACAATTTTTTAAATTATATAAGTGTTTGGTTGATAATAATTAGATAAAAGTAGATATAAAATATAAAGGGCAAAAAAAACTACCTTCGAATGTATTTAATTTTTTTTGTGAGTATATAATACTTAAATTAGCGTAATACATCAATACTCTTTATAACTTTGAAAATTGATTTGAGAGTTTGATTTATTCACTCTGGCACATTTTGGGGAATTTGAAGCGAATCATATCAGCGAAAAATCATTTAAAGGGAGTAGTAAGTGAGACCGCGAAATCCTTTGAAGAATTCCCAACGTGGTTTTGCAAAATAGAAGTCGTCCTCGTTTCATATTTTTGCGTCCGGTCTCTTAAAATCTAATCAATTTGGAGGCTCTAATCGTGCTTCGTTCTTTATCGGCTATTCCCGTAACTCCTGCTGAAACATTATTCAAGTAATCAGCTTGTTCCCGCCTGAAATGGTTTTTCCATCATTCTAGTAATATTTAATCACATAGTTATGTAATACTTTACAAATTTATCATTTGTATTTATAAGGCACACAACAATAAAATTGTTAGTAATATGGTGTGATGAATGAAATAGATATTAGAATTAGGCCCTAAAGTCGCTAAGGGGAAAAGGGGGTGCCTACCTACAAAGAGCTAAAGAAGAGAACGTAAAACAGTAAATAGTTACAGCTAAATGAAGGTCACAATAGAAATGTAGAGCTGGTTTTTTGCTTTTCGGTTATATTTTTACTTTGCAGTCGGGTTTAACTTTATTTCACACTTTTTTTAGTTATCGTAACATTGCGAAGCCGGAGGCGACATGATGAAGGCAACTTGAAATGAAATGAAAATTTATTTATGTAGCACAAATGAGAGTATCGTCAATTTTTTTTATGGTTAAATTTTTTGGCTCCAAAAATATGCCATTTTTATATTTCACAGATTTTTATACACCTACTTTTACTGACACCATCACAACGAATCAAATGACACCTCGAATATCAAAATCCGTCAAGCCGTTCAGACTGTAGGGCGTGCCAAAAAAATGGACATACAGACATACATACAAACACACATGCTCTCTAAAAGCATTACGCTCTTTTCTTAGGCAGACGGGTAAAAATAATAACTCTATTCAAACACGAGTCGATTTAGACAATCGACATGAATCTGGAAGACTTAGTGTGACTTAACTTAGATGACAGACGTAGCCTTTACTGTCGGCTGACTCACTCAACGTGCAACGAAAAGAGTAATACTCGAGGTTTCTCTTCGAGATAAAATCCGGAATTGGGAAATCCGCAAAAATGCAGATGACCGACGTAACTCATAGAATCGGTAAATTGAAGTGGAATCGGGCAGGCCACGTCGATCATAGAACTGATAATCGCTAGGGAAGAAAGGTTCTCGAGTGCCGACCACCAACTGGACGCCGTAGCGTTGAACAGCGTAGAATAAGGTTTCTCCCTAAGGAGAATCGAATCGATTCGTGGATCGAAACCTGGTAAAGGTCGCGGACCATCATCGGTTGCTAGTGGGCCAAGATCGTACATCATGGAAATACAAAGGGGAGGAGACTCTGTCTAGTGGTGGACGTTTAATGGCTGAAACGAACGGTAGTTCAGCGGTTAGGCGCATCGCCTTCAAACCTGGAAGTACTGGTCTCGATCCTGACCACGAACGAATTGGCTAATGATTCTTAATTTAACTTAAGTGAAATTAACACGCATCGTAACTCGGACAGCACGTTAAGCCGTCCGCGCTGGAAGTGGTCACCGCGTTGCTGACCACGTCGTTAGCTGCCCCCAGACCCTACACACCGGGATGGTGATCTGAATATCAAAGCTCCTCTACCAGAAAAAAAAGATTGTACGAGGGGTATGCATCAGGGATGTGGTGATTAAGACTGATATAACACATTGATTTTGTCATTAAATAACTACTAAAGACGTTCTTTACATATTTTTTTGGATCCACACTTAGTTTGGTACTGTTACAGTGCATTAATATTGTGGTACAAATATTAAGAAGGAAAGAAAAATAAACACTAAGAAAAGATAACGTGTATATTTGACTATAGAACGATACAGAAATGTACTGCAGAACCACTAGAAAACTTTTCAGTGATTGCACGCAAAATTCATTACTGGCTACATTTCGACGGTTACAAAAGGAGTCGTATCCTGTTAATTATTTTGACAGGAGGTTATTCTGCTATAATATTAGTAATATTAGCTATCTGTTTACGATTGTAGTTTATTTAGTTTACAATGGATGGCGAGATAACGGGACAATAATTGATTCTAAAATAGAAGTCTTATTCTAGAATCAATATGAAAAAAAACGAAAATATGTCTAAAATCAAATAAAGATTTTACACTTATACAATAATACAATTCCTATAAGTTTTTGTTTAATATTTGACTAGATAAAGTTAAATTTTGCCTGTCCCAATCGCATCAAAATTTTAATTTAGTTTAAAAAAAAACCTGTGCTCCAAATTAATCTATTTAATGCTACCTCTATGCTGGATTTTTAATATGTGTTTAAATTTTTAATTCTTAAACGTTTACATAATTTATTTTTATTGCCAAAACTTGTGAAAGTTAAGTCTAGTATTAAAAGAATATAGTTAACTATCACTGGGAACAGTAACCCAAGTAACGTGAGAAGTAAAATTCGAGTATCCTGTCACCCTGCGCGGTCACGTGCGCCGCTGTAAATGGCCTAGCTACCGTTGTTTTATTTGTCACTTTAATGTCCGAATTATATATTCAATAGATGTATTTGGACGATTACAAACAGTTCAAAACATATGTATCAATAGCTTGAAACAAATATCCGGCAAAAATGTCTCACAATCCAAGCGTTATCTGAGATTCAAACATCGACTCGTGGTCGCGGGGCAGGGCCCGCGGGGAGGCGCGGGGCGCGGGGCGCACACACTAACGGGCACGTAATGTCGGTATCGCGTGTGACGCCCCGCGCCCCGCGCCCCACGCTCTTCGCCAGCTGAAACCTGCACAGTTTCTTAATATCAGTTGGCACGTAGATATTAAAGCTTTATCTTCAGATAAAATTAGCAACGTCACGTTAATTTTTACCATTTAAAAAGTCCCATCTTCGAACCACTCATAAATACATAGTATATGTAAAGATCTAAAAAATATGAGTACTGATGCTCGACACAGTTCCTTGCCAAAAATATGTATACTGATAAACAAAAACACGATCCTATTGAATGACCTCAGGCACGAAGCTCATGGGGCGGGTTCAGGCTGATGTATATATACTAAAACGGTAGATAGAGAAAATCTGCACTTTAAAATTGTATGAGAACGAGTACTGTGGGTTTATTAGAAACAAATTTAACATATTAATAGTTGTAACCGCGAAATAACATATGGGATAGTTTTATCCAGTTTTCCTGCTATATATTTTACATTACGTATATTATGAATAGATAAATAAATAAATAAAAAATGTAATTACTTATGTTGTGAATAGAATCAAAACCTAAATTGAAAGAAGAATCGAAATCAAAAACAGGAACAAGATCGGAATCATGGACAGCGCGATCGGTCAGTGGGAAAGTTATGAGAGTTGATGTGAGGGGTGGACTTCATTAATGAATATTTAATGTTAATCTATACGATTTCAAGAAGACTGTTTTGTGCACTATATTAAACTTTAGCCTAAAATAGCCGACAATTCATTTCTTTTTCAATTTATTCTAAGACAATTCAAAAACATCTAATAATTTGTAAAAGTCAAACATCACGCCTCAAAGCTCTATCGATATAATTGAAAAATAAAAGCTAATAAAATAAATTAAATATACAATATTAAAAAAAGTTCGTGGTACTAAATGAAATTTAAATTAGCACATAAAGTTAATGAAGCATGGATTTTGAAGATATTGTAGACTTCTTAAAAAGCATGTCTTGTCGACATACTTATTTTTCTTATTACGCTGGGGGCCCGGGTTACAAAAAAGAATTACTATCGCCATTGCTGCTATTACCCTGTTTATTTTTTTACATAAATAAACAATAAAAATTACACCTATGATATAGTTGTAGGTCGAAATTGAGGAATACTAGGAATGGCGATATCGACTCGAACGGTGCTTCTACGGCCGCAGACGTGTACAACGCAGTCTGCGACTTGACTCTTCTTTGACAGAGAACTAATCCAGTGAACAGGTTTTAGAATGCACCTTTACGGTTCTTCTGCCGCGCCCACTCGCTCTGTAGGTCGTTTCGTCGATCGTCTTCGCTCGTCGCTCCAGATCGTGAAACAAACTTTACATATTCTTTCGATTCTAAACCCTATATGCAATGTTCCTACTATGGGTAGGACCAGACCTTGAGTGTAGAAAATAAAACCAATTTTATTTATAAAAATGCGACAGATAAGGGGACCCCAAGTCATAGATTTTTTGATATGAAACATTTATACGCGCGTTGGACTGGGATAAAAGTAAGACGTTTCGAAATTCAGGAGACGCCTGGTTAAGGCCTACGCCGTCTGCGCCTAGCGCTTTGCACGGGTACACGGAATAACCCAAGGCAAGACCGAGCGTCTCGCACTTCAGAAACGCTTAGTTTTGACCTACGCCTTGTGCGTCTGATCGTATATGTATTTCCTCCTGTGATGAAGCTTTTTATAACAATAAACGGTGATTTCTATATACAATAAATAAAGTGTTATTTATTGTAGATAGAAATCTATATATGTATATATTACGTAAAATAATGCAATATACAACAGTCTTTATGTTTCACATCTACCGCATGTCCTCTGTTTTTACAACCACTACCATATTTTAAAGAAATTCATCACTGCGCTTGATTATGAATGAGTTTTTTTTTTTTATAAAGACCAATTATTAAAGTAAAAATTGTTTTCATGGCTTAATTCTTTAGCTTTGTAATAAAAATAAAGGGGTTTATTCCTTCATACCTTGATAACTGAAAAAAAATTATTAAAAAAGATATGTAAAAAAAACATTTTTTAGTTTTACTCGTATACCGGGAAAACTGAGTTGTTAAGAGCACATAATTATTATTTTATTTGAAAGCCTACATTTATCTAAATAATACGCGGGAACATCACAACACTTTAACTCTACGTCAAAATACTGAAAAACAACAACAACCAAGCCCCTTCGCCAGAACCGCTCTTTTTGTTTCCACCAACAAAAGTAAATAAATTTCATTTATCAATAAATAATTTTCACAACAGTTGCTATTACGAATGGTACTTTTTTTGTTAAAGATAAAAAAGAAAACAATAAGAAAAAATAAGTTTAGTTTCGTTATTTCAATTAACATTTTACAACTAAAGTTTTGATAAATTCATCAGGTTTTCAAAATGGCCATCGTAATTTTGTAAAGAAACGATAGCATGAGCGGCCGCAGACGCTGTAGCTAGTCGATTATTTCTCGAGAGCCTCAAATTTTATCTGCGACAGCCAAAACCCTTTCGATTAATTCTTCACCGCATGTTATTGCATTTATTTATGTTTATTGTATTATTGTACTTCTACTGTGTGTATTGCGCTTCGTCTGTCCACAAAATTTTTCAAAAAAAAAATCGGTACCTCTCTTACTTTCCGACATATCCACGAAGAAAATGTAATATACGGTGCAGAATCTCCTTCATATAATTCTTGCACACAACGAAAGTAAAAAGGATGCATACCTTCTTCTTTACAAATTTTTCATAAAGACGACTTCTTTAGTTCTAGACGATGAGCTAGTCGTGTCATAGGATCTCGATGAATCTCTGCAAAAACAAGTTCTTCATCGAGAAGTGTCAGAGAACGAGGTCGCGGCTCGTGGGGTGGCACGCGAGTACCGCGCTGATAGATTCTGTGACATACATTCATAAAGACACGATAATCCGGTGTTCTTATTATCGCGACATTCGCGAGCGGCAGCTCTAGCGTAGCCGTTGCTAAATCCATACACGAAATGAATTTCAGCAATATCTGATTTGCTGTTGCGCGAAAACAAATGTGCAATTTAAAAAAAGCTTCAACATGTAAGACGCATTGGTCTGAGCACAGAGTCACAAACTGATGGAACAAGAGTCATTAAATTTTGAAAGGTGTAGTCTATTGTGACCCGCCTTTCGCGTTATTGTGAAATTTATAACTGCTGGGCGGCCGCAAAACAAGCGCCTCCTTGGAAGGCGTTTTGCGGCACTTTGACGTAGATCTAGGGTGTTACGCTGTTGCCACGAGTTGCTGAGACTAACGTAAGCTTTCTAATAAAAGTATAATAATATGACCTTAGCAATTTAATTTTCCCCGTATACGAGTAAAACTAAGAAGAAATATCTTTTTTTAATGCACTTTTTTTTTATTATTTTTTACTGGTACCAAGGCACGAATGAATAGTTTCCTCTATTCGAGATTCGAGCTCTAACCGCCGTACGAGATGCACCTACCTACATTCACTCTCGCTATGCGACTGATCGGGAGGGCTGTAAATATCTAATTTAATTATGTGTGTTAATGACTAAGCGCAAAACCCAAAATTTTATATAAATAGATTGATTACTATATTTAATTTAATCAATATATCTACTTTTTATAAATACTGAATATATGAAAAATAATTTTAAATTTGGTCATCTTACCTATTTTAACGTACACTGTTAATTCCATGTAACACTGTACACCGCTATAGACACACACGGCCCGCGCACGCATACTAAAGTTTTAGCGATATAGCTCAAGTAGAAAGGGGTGTCGATCGAGTGTTGTTTTTGAATTTTTTGTGTAAAATGCTTAATTTATACTTTTTGTTACAGAACAGTTTCATGTGTTAATAGATATTATATTAAACTATTAAAGAGATTAATAGACAAATTTAAATAGTTTTGATACTTATTTAGTAGACTGCGAAGTCAATCAATGTAATAAAATGTGTTCATTCATTTCAAAAAAAGACGATATTATCCAGTTGGAGTTCGATATGTCGAGCCATTGATGAGGCTTGACCAATTCCCTACTCTTCGGCAAGTTTTACTCCATTATCACCACAAATTAAATGAATCCAAAACTGAGAAATTTTCCCCGCTTTCAAGAACTTATAGAAGTATAGAAAAAATCTAGTATTCCGACCTAACAACAAAATCGCAGCATTGAAAAACTGATTAAGTTTCATAAGAACTGGCTGCTTTTGAAGAAAGATAAAGGAAAAAGTTCTGAAGCACAACGAAAAAGAGTATTTGTTTACTAAAGAACTAGACAAACTGTTTGATATTGCTCATGCAAGCGCTGTGATTTTGATAAAAGTAGCGGAAGAAAACGCGTTTCTTATCGATCAAAGAAAAGAACGTAAGATGATTATGACCTCAATCGACAAGAAACTAGAAAAGGTCAAAGGACGTTTTCGAAAACGGAACAAAGATCTGAAGAATTGAAAGAAATGACTTCTGAAAGTACTGCTTCATCTTCGGTGGTGTTGAGTCAAGAACTAGAACTTGAGCGCAGCTTCAGTAGCACTTGTAGTAATGCTAGCATATTAGAGAATATGTTCAAAAACGATTTTGTAGTGGCTGTACCAAAAAAGAACAAGAGTGCTTTTAGTCCTGTAGGGTTCAGCCCTCTACTACTAGTATATCTACCAACAGTTTACCAGTGCGCTTGATCGTAACAACATCACTAATCGAGTAGCAATACGACTGGTCCGTTGTCTGCTGCCCTAGGTTGCAACCCTGCTTCACTTTCAATCTCTCACATCAGTGTTCGGCGCGCAAAAAAAAGCGAGAACCGAATACAACTCCAATATAAAAGAAAAAATTGATATTTATGCTCCATTAGTAATTCAGAGGAACGGCAAATTAACGCCCGACATAATTGACAATAAGAAAGCAGAGCGCCTTCCGATTCTTGTCTCTGGTAATGATTGTGAAAAACTATTAGGAGTACCTAAACTTACTGCAGGAACGGGGTAACAAATATCCGATGCTTTTTTTCATATAGTGCTACAATGGAATGCCTCAAATAAAATAAGAGCTATGCGTTTCAACACTACTGCTTTTAACACCGGTGCCAAAAAAGAAGCTTGCACTTTTTTAGAAGAACAAATAGCACGTGATCTTTTGTGGCTTGCTTGTCATCGTGTAGTTGAAATAAGCTTTCTAAAATATTTATTGTGTGTTTTGGGCCATCTAGCTCTCCTCTAATGCCATTTTTCAAAAGATTCAGCGATATTTAGGAATTACCGAAGATACACTACAATTGTTTTCACCTCGATAAGAACGCAGAACCGTGCGCTGAAAATACTCTTGAGAGTCTTGCAACTGCTCTCTCTGGAGAGAACCAAGTTCGTGATTACGAAAAGCTAATAAAGCTCACTATGATTGTTTTGAATAAACCGCCTGCGAAGATACATTGGCGCGCTCCGGGTCCGATTCATAACGCTTGTTGGATGGCGAAATTGCTATATGCTTTGAAGATTTTTCTCTTTCGAAATAATTTACAAGCATTTTAACTAACCAAGAGAGAAGCAAAACAAATTGTTCGATTTGTTGGTTTTGGTTTGCTCATATACACCAAAATTTGGATCGAAGTGCCTTTGGCAGAAAATGCACTAGTAAATGACTTAATACTTTTAAAGAGCTTAAAATTCTACGAAACCATTGATTCCGAAATCGGTATAGCAGCTAGGAGTGTCTTAGAGCGTCACTTACGGTATCGTTAGATGAACTAGTAGCATTTGCCTTGTTTTCTGACAAGCTGTCGGATGGTTAAGAACAGGCCATTGTTCAAATAACAAATTCTGATGGCGGTAATCGTTCAATACGTAGTGATACTACTAAGCTTATATATATGCTTATTTGTTAATAATACAGCGGAGAGAAGTGTTAAACTATTTGAAGATTACAACACGACACTCACTAGGAATGAGGAAGAAAAGCTATTTAAGCTTCACATTGTTGAACAAAACAGAAAGTCGTTTCTACTAAAATATCCAAAAAGAAATTAACAAACATAGTTTTGAAAGGTTGCGACCAATATTATGTTAATTATTGCTTTGTTACCAAATTTTGTTCACATTTAAATACTTTGTACACTTATTTGATTTAAAAAGTTGTAATATTAATATATCTTAAATTACGTGTTTTACTTAAAATCCTGAATTTTTTGTCAGAAACTTTTAACTCGATGAGCGCCCCCTTGTATATAAGATAGGGGGCTAAATTTTTGGAGTGGTAGTGTGACAAATCAAGGGAGTGGCGACACCTATATTAATTTTTTTTTTCACTTTATGGGGTCTTACCCACCCTAATATATATATATATATATATATATATATATATATATATATATATATATATATATATATATATATATATTATTTATTTCTTTCGGTTAACTAATATTGTAAAAATATATTATTAATAAAATAATATAATAATTGTATTTGTGAGGTAGTTTTGGTGAAACATTTAGCATTCATTTTAACTTTAGCATCACAATACATATACAAAAACCTAGCATATGTCAAGAGGCATATAGAATTATTCCAAAAAAGGAGCGACATCCATAACATTAACACTAGACATAATAACGATCTTGCTGCTAATAAGACCCACTTAAACAAAGTGAAAATAAATCATTTAAGGGGCAATATGTGTGCTTTTGTAATAAGATCCCAGCTGAAATTCAAACTATTCAATATTTTGTGCCGATGAGTAAAAAAGAACAAACATTGAGTTGCTTGACCATTCTTCTTATGGTGAATCAACAATTGGAATGGGTGGTAATGTTAATGTCGAAAACAATCGTTAATGACGCATTTCAAGTGTAATTTCTATTACCTACGAATTAAAGCAATTTTTGATTTGATTTGATTTGATACATTTCTATTAGAAAGCTAGAAAATCAAGCTATAAAAATGTGTCTTTTCTTTAAACATTGGTTTGTTATAAAAAAATTTAATCAATTTAAAATGCAAATTTCTTTAAAAAAAATGTGGTTATGATAGAAATTGACTACTCATCCAATTATTTGTCGTATTTTTTAGATAAAACTGATTCTATTTTCTACCCTTAAAATTTGATCTCACCCGAAGTTGGAACATTATATACTTTTAAATTACGTTCACTCTCAAAACTAAGTCTACCTTTCAAACGTACTACAGGCGTGTAGCACAGGGATTACATTATTGTATCCACTATATTACTTTTACCTCCTTATTTTTTTGTTACGTCCAGCTTTAACTGCTTTCTACGTAAACGTAGGAAATAAAACTCGAACAAACATCTACCTCGCGAACTTATGTGCTATTTCTAACAGCATTCTAAATTCCATCCAGATTAGTTTCTGAATTTACTGGAACATCTCTCTCATGATTAATATTTACTATTACGATATTGTATTCTATTGTACTTTTACTTCTTTTCTTGATGGGGACATCCATTTTGATCACAGCCTCCGAGGATTGCACGCCGCCGGTGTGATTGTTGTGATGATATGATTGCCAGATTATTAAGATCAATTTTCAATAGGATTGATTTAAAAATGCGTGTTAAATATTGTCAATCAATATCTAATAGATGTGACAAAAATATAATGTCCTTTGGTTTCTATCACCCTAAAGCTACAGAGCTTTAAGGCGAAAGAAAGAAATGAACAATTTATAAAAGATAAATTCATTTATCTCGCATCAACCTATCTATTTTCAGCGGGTACATTATATCGCCAGGCGCATAAATCGATGTGATGAGTGATCAAGCGCAGAATCGAAGGCCGGGTCGGGATCGGGAACGAAATCGCGACCGGCAACGGAGTAACGCGTAAAAGACAGATTGTTGGAAAACAAAGATCAAAGAATGCATTCTGTGTACGTGAGAGGAACCCCGAACGAAGTAATATACTGCGTATATTTATATTATGCAATACAGGTGCAATTTATATCAAAGGTGAAAACTTACAATTCTTTACTCAAGTTCTAAACTTTAAATTTACTTATTTAAAATTCAAGTCTTTGCTGCATATTCCTATAGTTGCTCTAATTTTGGTATCGAAATTTAAATGAATACGAAATGATAAAATATCTCAGCACCGACAGATGTGGTGAGCGAGCACTTGCAGGCCGAAAGTCAGGGCTACAATCGCTACGCCGTAGATACCAAAGCCGTTCGCTACGCCGAGGAGTGGTGGTGTGTGGCGCCAGATAGCGGCTGCCGTAGCGTAGGGGTTTGCGCCGTCAACGGCCGGGCCGGGGCGAACGGCCGGCCCCGCCGGGTCACCCTCCCCGCCCGCGCCCCGCACCGACGACCTAACCCAGATCGCGCGTGACGTCACCGAGTGTCTGTGCTCGTTGACCTAACACGAGATCACTCAAACTACTTTATACTATTTTGAATTTAGAATAAATATGAACATATGAAGTATATACAACATATATCGTATATATCATACGATATATTTTTTTTACTTCATACGCTCTTACACTGTTAAAAAAATATGTATGATGTCGAAAAAAAGCGTTGTTCCATTCTATCTACTAATTTCTATCCACATTGAAAATATGAGTTTTTAACAGAACTAAATTAGTCAAGCCTTTGAGTATCATTATTTAATATGCATTAATAATCCATTACTAGGCTAAAGATTAAGACTTACTGGGTGTCATTTTTGTTCAATCTTTATGAAAGTGAAATCTTTTGAAGTTGCAATAATTAATGAGCAAGTGTCGTCCGCGGCTCAAACCGCGGGAATAAATTTCGAGCGATCTCTTCTTCAATCGTGGTCCCGATCCCGGGGCCTTATTACGTAAAAGTAGAAATAGATTGCGATTCCGGAATCGATTTACGAGTCAAAATAGTTGGGTATAAAAAATGCAATTCTTATACGCAATCTTGAGCGACTTTAAAGCGTTAGATTAAATTAAAACTTTGCACACTTATCGAGGACCGATAACTGTACAATAATATGGCATAATTGAACTGATCTGATGATGGAACCAGAAGGTAGGCACAGGAACTCTATAACGGAATAACATATCCTAGTCGTGTTTGAGCTTATTACAGGTCTTGAGATGTACTCTCACCGTGAGTGATTTTCAGGGTCTGATGATGGAGCCAGACGGTTGGCACCAGAATTAACATATCGTAACGGAACAATATATCCTAACTGTATTTGGGCTTGTTGGAATTGCCCTGTAATGTATTTTGATCACGTTTGACTTTCAGGGTCTGATGATAGAGTTTCCAAACTTCCAGCTCCGTTATTAGACTCTGAAAGCTAATCATGGTCAAAGTGTATTCCACGACAATATCAACAAGTCCAAATACGGTTAGGCTACGTCGTTTCATTATAGAGTACTGGCGTCTACCTTCCGGCTCCATCACCAAACCCTGAAAATCACTCATGATGAGAATATATCTCAAGACACTCTAACAAGCTCAAGCGCGACTACGATATATTATTCTGTTATGGAGTTCCTGTGCTTACCTTCTGGCTCCATCATCAGATCAGTCCGATTATACCATATTATTATTAAATTAATTTGAATTGTGGACATAATTATTTATATTGTTTTAACGATGTAAATAATATTTATAAAAAAAATCAGTTTTTTATGTAATGCTTGTATTATATTTATATACGAAAATGGATTAGGAAAAATTGTTAATTCTGAATTATTTTTTATTTTATGACAGATATATATAAAAAAATAATTAAATCCTTCACACTCTGCTGGAATCGTCGAAAATATAAAACGGATCGTCGGAAGTATTCTCAAAGTTGCTCTGGATGGTAACTAGTGGATCCAAGCAACTTTACCAATACGTTACGGTGACCTGGGTATCCGACGGTTATGCAATATTGGTCTACCTGCTTTCCTTGGGTCTGCTCGAGGGGTGGTGCAACTTTCTGCCAATATTCTCTCGCACAAAATCACCAAACTCCAAATACCCGGAAAATGAGGTATTTACTGCTTGGTCATCCATTAATCCAGACCATAACATACTGGAACCTCCTGTTAGACAACTTGTCGCTGCTAAGTATTTAATTGCCATCCTGGGTATCAAAACTGCAATACAGAGGGATGGAAGAAAAAACAAATACACCGAAACTGTAAGCCTATAGACTGGTCGGCATCGAAATTTCGTGGTCGATACGATGCATCGCAGCCGCCGTGTAGCAGCATGACGTGACGCGCTTGCAACCCGAGCGCTGACGTCGCGGGGTAATGGAGCCGCGGCCGCGAGGTGCGCGCCCCCGGAGTGTCGGCCGCCGCGCCGCACGCGCCCCCGCACACACGAGCGCGCACACGGACGTACGCGCCTATGACAAACGCCACCGACATTAATATTTCACCTGTGAAGTTGTGTTCCTGATATAAAGATTTGATTTCGTAGTAGAAATAATAAATAACTTTACATATTGTTTTTTTTTTTCTATATAAAAACGGCAGTGGTTTTGTCTGTCGTGAGAATCATTTTTTCATCATATCCTGTCGAAACGAAAACAATATTGAAGATATTGCAATTAGTTACGACTCAATACAAATAAATACTGGCCTATGGAAAGTAGTCAATAAGTAGCCAGAAAAAAAGAATATTGCAAAATTATTCATTTACAAAATACACACGATCTGAAGTAAGAAACCAAAAAATCAATAAAGAATCATATCTAAGTACATGATTAAAATAATAAATTTGTCTGCAGAGAGGTAAATCCAATTCAATACGGATTTATCTAACAATACCGTATACGCATGTGATACTTAAATTTTTAAGAACTGACCACTTGAAACTGTAAAATAAAAAAATGTATTTGTAATAAATATATTCATCGTAAATAAAAATATATCTATGGTTTGTTTTTACAAATTGCGGACAAAAAGAAAATTGTCTATCTTACGTCAACATGAATTTAATGCTAAAATATTTTTTTACAATAATTTTCTATGACTTTTGTTGCTATTTAAGCCAACAAGAAAGTTATAACAGGCCTTGCGTGGGGAAACACCCCATCTTGCCACTGCACTGCTAACGAGTTCAAACGTGGTCGCACTGATCTGACTGACGATCTGTGTGAGCGATGTTTTTCTACGGCGACGACTGAAGACAAAACATTTTAACAAAAAAAAAACCGACTTCAAAAAAAACTATTCCAAAACAAATTAATATGCATTAAAAAGTAAAAAACTAATTGCGTATTCTTCTACAACTTATTAATCATCTTCCTTTTTCTACTCGTCAATATGTAGGTACGATCTATGTGTTTACCACGTAAGAAGGTAGGTAGGTACCTATCCACTTCAAATTTAACTCAACACATACCTTTGAATAACAAACAATGATCAAAATATTTTTTAATATTTTCCTAAGTAAAATAAAATAAAAAATATTAGACTACTTAAAAGTCAATCAAATTATTACGATTATATAATGTAGTTATAATTATTGTTATTTTTGGAGTCGGTGTCAGCAAAAGAAACACTACAATACGTCTAGCAATAGACACCGAAGAAGCAGTGGCTTTATATGAAAAGGCCGTCGAATCGACCCCTAAGTGCGAGTGGGCAAAGTGTTTTTCTCAGTGGTTCCTTTGGATGCAGCGACACTATTTTGAAAAACAATGATAATAACAACAAGTTGCTACTCTGCTCAGTTTTTGAATTTTTAAGGACTTTCATATTGACCCGCGTAAGAAATCACATTGAGTTTGCGCCACCCGGACTTTATAAAGTTCAGTTCACCGCACTACGCCGGTGCGGCTCCAGGCTGCCTTAGCGCTCGTAGTCTTTTGCCCCACAAACTACAACAGCCTAAAAAGGGCTCAAACAAATATAATTTTAATAATTCAGTTGTATTTATCACCCTGCTATAAAGTACTTCCTCTGCAAAACGTACCGCGATGACCGTTGATCGTCTTGCCTTAAAGTGACCCGATATTCATTGATGTACCGCAGTTCCAAAGTCCAGCCCTATACAGTGAAAAAATAAAACCGGGGTCATCATAAATGCAGGATTAGATGTAGAATCTTTGTCTCAGCCAGTTTTTTTCCTCTTTCATTTGAAATGAAATTAAAAGGAAATTAAAAATAGAAAAATTGTTTTATTAAAAAAAAAATATATACGTTCTGTAAATGCATGAGTTTATTACTGTATGTATCTGCATTGTATTACAGTAAGCCGCGAATATGTATGTTTGTTTATACAAACAAAAGATTGTTTGTATAAATAAACAAACTACAATTTCAAAACAAATTATAATTTCACATCTAAAAGGTTTTTGTTTCAGTGTATTTATATACACTGAAACAAAAACTGATAATTTTAGAAGTGATTTGTAATAATGAATCGGAAAATGACGGTCTCTCATTTCTCGATTATTCAAATCCAACAAAAATTTTCAAATGCTAGCTGTGCATGCGATTTCGTTTTAATGGAATTTAATTTTAAAAATAATTATATTCTTTAATAAAATATAACGTCAATACCCAAAAAATTGTCTAATAATTTTTAAACAATAATTGTTTTTAAAAAGATAAACAAAATTTTTAAAAATAGTCTTGTATTCCATCCGCCTATCGTTTTTTATAAATTTGTTTAACGTACAGACATGACGGTTTTACAGCTTTATTATATATATGTATAGCTTATTTTGCGTTAAGTATATACACAAATAAATGACACCATAAAAAGCGTGGAAGAACGCTCGGCCGCATCACAGTATGGGCTTCGCTACGAAATTGAAGCAAAAATACACGAATTTATTTAAAGATATTATGGTCTATTCACAAGTTTACAAGGGTGCTAATAATATAAACTCACGCCTATTTCCCAGAAGGATAGGCAGAGACTACAGATTTCCACACGGTACGATATTTGCGTATCTCTCTCGCTTCACTGATATCCATCAATCTTTTCATGCAAGCTCATTGATTTCGGGTGCTTAACATTTGATGTTTTTTTTAATATACCCTGAATGTAGTCTGCATAGAATTTCCTAGGGCGACCCTCGCCGACCTTTCCATCACACACGTCCTCTCTACAGATTTGCTTTGTCAGTCTTCTTACATTCATCCTTTCCCGACGGCCAAACCACCGCAACATACCTCTTGCTACTCTAGTCACTGCATGTTCCTTCAAACCACACCGCTCTCTAACACCACTGTTTCTACATCTATCTTTCCCAGACAATCCACACATACTTTGCAGCGATGGCATCTCCACTGCATTGATCCTACTTTCATTTTTCTTTTACCATACCCAGCTTTCGGTATCATACATAAGCGTGAACCTCACTATGGATAGATAAACACACGTGTCTTAAAACAGTTTTTCTATTCAAAATAGCAAGCAAGGCCCCATTCATATCATTTCCCGCATTCACTCTCTTTTCGATATCTCTATCATGTTTACCATCATTTGTAAACAGACTACCCAAGTACACAAACTCTTACACTTATTCTGCTTTCTCGCCTCCTATAAGTACATCGCATTCAGTCGTGCTTTCGCCTCTTTCAAACACCATCAACTTAGTCTTATCAACATTTATTTTCATACACCTTTTCCTAACAGACTCATTCATTATATTTATCATCTCATGCAGCCCGCACGCTGACGCCGCAAGGATTACTTGGTCGTCGGCGTATAGGAGGTATTTGATAGACGGCCCATCCACCCGTAGCCCACACTCATACTCTTCCAAATCATACAAACAGCTATCCATGAATAGATTGAATTGCCATTGTGAAGCCACCTATCCCTATCTGACACCCCTAGGGGATGTCAAACCAGTAAATGTATGCCCCATTTATTCTAAAGCAAATACTAAAGCCTGTATAGGGATTGCAGTGCCCAATCCGCTACTCACACTGCGAGTGGTTAGGGTTTTCCATATCATTTCTTTTCACTTTATTACAATCTTTTTCCAGATCTACGAAAATACAGAAAACCTTTTGGCCGTTAGTCTAAAACTTTTCTGCAATATTTTGCAGAGATGAAATTTGGTCCGTACACGCCATCTCAATATGCTGTTAAATGTATAATTTCTGTATATTGTGACATATAGAAACTATATAAAGATTATGGTGATGATCCATCTTCGTTCTCCTGAGGAAATTGATAAGCATTTTCTCTCACTCTACCTGGATCTAACCACGATAGTATATCAGATTTAAATTATTCTTAATTTTACAAACTTAATAATTCTACTTTTAATATTAAATAAAGGATTATTTATTTATCAGCTGTGTGACCAGCGGTGTGTCCACGGTACAAACGCGAAGTGTAAGCAGTTATGAAGCTGACAAACTAGTAATACAATAACGTAGTGTAACGTACTAGTAATGTTATGACATAATGTAACGAGCAAGCAATAAGCTAATCGATCCCGGTAGGAGGGGGAACTCCACCCACATACTGGGGGGTGGTTGTATTGCCTATTTATGTATTACGTAGAGAACGCGTGCGAAAATTACCGAGATGCGATCCCTGCGTAGTATATTTGGAGTGTCTTTGACAGGTAAATAGATATAGGGATAATGATGTAAAAACGATATGGTTTGAAAGTAGATGTGTTCAGGCTAATCAAAGTATAGAGCGTCAAAACAAAGTGTAGAGCGAATGTGTGTAAAAAAAAGGTCAGCTAGGATTAGCCTATACAATACTATGCAGGCCAATTGACAGCATATTATAGAAGGATCTAAAATTTAAGCATCCGAAATCGCCAAGTTCACATGAAACGATCGATAGATGTCAGTGAAGCAAGCGAGATATACAAAAATCATACCATGTAGAAGTTTGTGGTCTCTATCTACCCTTCTGGGACATGTTTGTGAGCTTATATTAATATAGAGATGCATAAACATAAAAAATGGCTCACGTGTTCCAAAGATTACCTACCAAATGAAAATTTTTAAAAGTTTGTAGAAAGTTACGAAACAGGCCGCATAAAATAATTAGAATGATTCACAGAAAGAGCCTGGATTGAATTTTTACACCACAGACTCTCACAGTTCTAAATGCCACATGTCACCCAGCACCATACAGTTACTCTATACTAGAGTCTGGCACCCGAAACATGGTACTGATGAATATTTAGAATTGTTTGTACGACCACTCTAAACTTCCCTCAAATGTTAGTATATACCACTGCTTAGCATGGATGATTAATCTTGGTCCTATATCCTTTAAATAATTTTCTCTTTTCTCTATCTATAAACTCGATTTTCACACTGGACTTGCTTATGAACTGTGACTGAATTATGTTCATAGTGAGATCAGACTGTACTCCAGTAGCACTAGAGACGTCTGAAAGCGCTCAAAGCTAATGTGACGTCAGTCAGTGTTGTATATTTTAATAACGTGTTCCCTAATCGAAATATTCTTAATACAATACAAAATTTATTGAATTTTATATCGTTTACTCGAAATTAGTCATATCCTTATAAGATATTAATGAGTAAGTAACTTTACAAAAATAGTTTTAATGCTACGTTTAATGATATCAGATAAGATTTTTTTGAAAATAAGGGGGTTTTTGGTCCTAAAAATTAAGAAAATATCAGATCGTTGATGCTTATGAGATTTTAGCATTTTATTATTTTAAAACATATGTATTTAAATTTTTTATCCATATTATTTCTAATATTCTACATATCGTTTATTACCAATAGCCCAACCATTCACAATTTTATATTTTTAACCAAAATTTCGAGGTTTTTACCAAAATTTCTATTTTTGTGAGCATAAGAGCGCAATACCTTCTAATTGAAATATTTTATCAAACACGCTATGAAACAAATAGAACATAAAGATAAAAGTGTTGCGTCACTGCGCTCATAGTAAAAAATGATAACAAGTGAATAGCGTGTTCTCCCATGTGTTTGTACCGCGGCGACAACATTCAAATCTAGTACACATACATAGATTCCACTTGACGCCACCGCTATCTTCTTGATATTGCCAACGCAAAGCAGGAGCACGCATGTAGGTTGTTGTGAACACACTGCTGTGGTGTTTAGGATACAATACACAATACACAATACAGATTACGGTGGATACATTGCTGACGCTAATATTTTTCATACTTCGGAAAGTAATGAAAATTCATCTATCATATGAAATTCCATTTAATATGCACTTATAAAATAACAAATATACTTTTGCTAAATATATTTGATAATCTATATATTGATATTCAATCTATATTTATTTGTACCGTAATTTATGTCTTAAATAATATTATATATTCTTCCATAGCATTTAGATCTCATTATATTTTTATTTTTAGTGGCTTAACCATTCTTCTAATAAAATAGGAACTCGAAATCCCTCTGAGTCAAAACCCCTTACGGCCCCTCCACTCTTTCCCGACTTTTTCCAGTCTTAACTTTCACTTGCCAAACTTTAATATGCTGAAAATTCATCTCTGTGTCGAAACGTGTATGTATGTTGCCTCAACTGACGTAGCCAGCCCAATAAAATAGTCGCGCCAGCCGTCCTATTTGAATAACGACGATTAACTATGTCGTTTACTAGTTATCGCTGCTTTCACTTTGAACTGATGCAAGGTCACCTTTGGGAAATGATTGACATTATTATTTGAGTTATTAGTATCAACATTATTTGAGTATCTGAGTACAGTTGAGTACATTTTGAAAGTGTGCATTATCAAAGAAAACGGTAAACAAAAGAAAATACCTAAAATTTTAATATCGGAATACCTAATATATTTTTTTTTTCGTTTTATAAAAATAATGCGACGGTCTATGGGAATTGCGGGAGGATCCATACCGAACTCCACTATCTCTACTCTTGCTGCGTCTATCTAAGCTCCTGCCGCTTCGCGCCACCCCCTACATTGTCATCTTAAAATAAAAGCTTGCAGACCTCGTCTAATAGCTTTTCCTAACTATAAGTCATAAGATACAGTCTCGAGGCGCAGCCGTAAGCTTAATGGCCGATGCTAATGGCTTTTAAAGCATACATTTTGAGTCGTATAGCTTAAAGGGTAGGGCGTCGACGTCAAACATTCGCCCGCCCTCAGTCGCCCTATCAATTCAATTCGTAAACAATTCGCCCCGATCAGTTTATTGAGTATTTCGCTTTTACGTATCTCCTGAAAACGAGAGCGCGGTCGCGAAAGTCGTCCGCCGCTGACCCGCGACGGCTCCACGATAATTTATTTCTTCATAAAATTATAAATTATTCCACTATCATTTTAGTATGAAATAATCGAGCTGTAAGTCAAAATTGTTACACGAAAAATGAGCATTCATTTTTCTTTTTATTAAATCGATTTTCACGGTTTTCATTAGTTAACTTCGAATCGGTTGTGCGTAGTTGATACATTGTCGTAATTAATTCTAAGTATTTAATTAAACTTAATAAAACCACCTTCATAAACCTATTAGTCAAGATAATTAATTTTCTAATAGAGTAAAGTTATGCCAGAAGCAATTGTGTCTCGCCTGCCAACGTTTAAGACCTTTTTAACGACTACTTCTCGTTTTGTATTCATTTTTATAGATGTAATCGTGGCATTCGGTTTTCTTTTCAAGTTTCGGTCTCTGATTCCCGGCTGCGCTATGGTCATTCTAAGGATACAAATACTGAGAGCATTTGGTTGGCGCGCGACCACTCACAAACCGTCAGTTGTGCAGGACCATCTATTAAGTCAGTTAGTTGGTCTGCGAGACTTGCGAGTTTTCGTATTGTTTCTCAACTCATTTGAAAATGGGAAAACGTAAGTAAAACAAAATTATGTGATTACACCTAAATGTATATTAATACAGTGCATGCAATCATAAGTCATCTGTCACGTTTTACGATGTAATATAAAAGCATAAATAAAACGCAATGTAGTTAGTTTGATGCCTTTTCCCTCTTTGATTAACGCAGGAGGGCTTTCCTCCTGAATTTTATTGCATTTGTACTCCTATATCCGCTATAAATCGTCACAATTTGCCGCTATGTTAACGTAAATTTGACAGCAAAGACACTATCGGGTCCCTAAATGTATTCTGTCTCTTGCATATACAAAAGCACCCCGATTGCAGAAGTCCATCGAAAATGATTTTGTCGTGATTTTCACGAGAACACCGCGTATAACCTTTAACTTGCGCTCCTCTTTAAGCACTTTAAGCTATGAAATAAGATATTATTACCGATTAATTAACTATTGACGCCCTTGAAATTCTCAATGCTAGGGGTCGAAACCGTTATAATTTGCCGTGTATTAATGGCTTTAGTATAATAGTGCGCAGTCGCGTGCATTCCCCTGCTTCACTTAGTCTCCAACGACAATCGATTGCGGGAATTCATTTTTGGATGACGTTTGACATAAGTCTCAGCAGAAGTCACCGCTTTAAGTGACGCGTCATAACCGTCACAAAACGTTGGTTGCTATCGAAGAGGTTTTTATAACAGCGCCTTAGTACTTAAGGTAGAAATTGCAATACCATCTCTCAGGAGTGGAGGTGCTGGAAAATTCCTCTCACACATTACGCAATCGTTAGAGAGAGAGGTATTGACGCAGGCCCGTGTAGTGACGAGATCACAAAGGTCGCGGGCCTCTGTCGTGTCGTCACTTACGCTGTCAGGCAGACCCTCGTGATACGCTATTGATATAACTTGTAGTGTTTCATTCAAATTGTGAATATTACATAATAATGTTTTTATTCAATATTTTATAAGAAACTCGTATCTCTACATATTTATACATTACTTTCCAGAGTCAACGGCAAAAACTATACCACAAAAATTTGCATGTGCGCCCAAAACAGTAATATTGTTATAAATACTATGACACGAAAAATATTTTAAAACATCTGAAACATGAGCATACACTGCAATAAAATTCTTTGAATATAAAAAATTCATGAAATGGTACTACATATCAGAATAATATCATTATTTTAATTTATACCTTTTCTAAGAGGCGAATGGGTATGCAGTCACCCATGTAATTATCGCCACCCAACATAGTCAACAGGAAATTTCCAATCTTTTGGAAAAGAAAAAGATATCTAATAGGGAGTAGTAAGTTAATGGAGGGGAAGTGGACTGAGGCAAGAGGAGTAGGCCGATGTAGAGAAAAGTGGGTCACCGGAACTCTTACTCACATAACGAAAAGCAACAGCGGAAACTGCTATTGCACGACTTTATTATGTGAGAGCGTGGTATTTCAGTGCTCGAGCCGGCCCATTTTCGTGCCTTAGCCGAGTTGCCCACAGTCTAGCTCTACTATATTATTGTTCAAATTCTTAACTGAAATGTACTTTCAACGGCAACAACTTGTTTTACAAACTCAAATTAAACTTAATTATGCATAAAATTTACATTATCATAAATAACTTTTATAAAAATATCTACAGAAGACGAGTCAAGACATATGGAAGTAACTTCGAAATTTGATGAGTACGCGCCCGGGGCCGCCGCCAGCGCGCTCGACGGACTCTCTGCTTAAAATTGTCTCGCAGTTAAAGTGTGATTCCGTCTCGGAACGAAGGCAGATCGATAAGCCGTACAGATATATTTTACACGTCGTAAAATCTGGAGGGTCATTTCGTTGTCCCGAGTCACGACTATAATGTTACGTTTTTACAGACTAATTGATTCTGTTCACGTAAATCGAGCAGTGTGAAATTGAAAATCGGGGAACGCTCGCCGTGACTTTGTCGGTCGCTCTGTGCCTTCTTTATAAATTCCAGCTTTATTTAACTTGAGCACGTTCGTCAATACGGCGGAGGGTCACGCGGACGTCCTCGTCGCGCACACTCCGTGGATCCGTAGAGCATTTCAGAAATATTTTCTGTTACATGAACTAACCGATAATAAAAATCTACAAAACGGCCGACTCTCCAGCTCCAGGCCATCCCTAAAACTTCCCGCTACGACATTTATTGATGTTCCTCTGAGCTCCTCGAATTATTGATATTGTTTATGAGTTAATGAGCTTTTCGAGCTTGATACATGGTTGACCCTGCGTGCCATTCCAGGAAATTCTTACTACCTTTGAGCTCAAAGCTCAAAAGAAGTAAGAATTTTCGAGGTCAAAAATACAGTAGTTCTACATTATTGAGCTTATCGTACTAAACAGATCGATTGTAATGCTTTTTCTTGCTCTCCAAACTCAACATATATTTGTTATACGTTCTAAATTCTGCGAGTTCAAAAATATATATGTGTGTGTGCGTGCGTGCATGCGTGCGTGCGCGTCCGCGTCGCGTGCGTGTGCCTGTGTGTAATATATGTTGTTTTTTTGAGTTAGTTAGATTTTAGAATTTATCAGTAGTTTAAAAAAATATCCTAAAAAAAACTATTTTTAGGATTCATTTCAATACACAGACACACACATGCACACGCGCATGCGCCCGCACACATACACATATAGACAAATGTCATTCGTAAAATAGTCAATACAGAGTCCTAAGTCCCTAAAAAGTCAAGATCTGATGAAAACTCTATTTTCAGAAATTGTACACGTTATTGTGAAAAACCCCATTTTTTAATTTTTGAATGAATCAAACGATTTTCATGCATATATGCTACGATCTACGTTATTGTTTTAAGGCGAACAACTGAATAAATTTTGGAATTTTTTGGTTGTTTACAAAATGTAAAAACACTTTATGAAAAATTTTTCTCGAACTTTATTATAAGAGATATTTTCTAAAAATTTTATCGTAAACAAATGAACCGTTCCTTATGCAATTAGCGGCACTCAATGTAATTGTTTGCAGAAAAAGCTAATTATATTTTGATATCGATTGGTAAAGTAGTCTAATAGTATAAATACTAGTATAAAGTAGTCTAAAAGTTATTAAAAAATATTTTTGAAAACTTTATTTTGAAACTCCTCAAAATCTACCGGGCGGAATCAGTTCATCATTTCAGAAATTCTAACTTAGGTACACACATGCAACTCACACACACACGCACGCACACACGTACCCACACACATCCATGCACACAGACATCACTTGGAAAATGGTTAAAATAAATTCGAGGACACTAAAACTTCAAAATCTGACAAAAACTTTACTTTCGAAAATTGAACTAAAAACAATTACTTCCCAATTTATATATTTTTTTCAATTTTCATAGGGGAACCTTCAAAATAATTTAAAACCGTTTAAACGTCTTCAGACCATTGAATCCTTCCAAACGACGACATTATTACATATTGTATTACGATATTATATCATGAAAATATAGAGCATGGAAACGACAATAAAGCGGAAACGGAAACACTATGGGAAAGTATCAAACGAAACATTTTATAGAAATGCTGTGTAATCAGTGAACAAAAAAAACTCAAGTAAATGTATTTCATGAATTGAGTAATGACAACAAAATCAATTGAAACTTTTGAAAGTAATTAAATAATAATATAAGTGAAATAGTAAGAAATGTTTATAGGTTGTAAGTAAGCATTTTTTTAAGTATTAAAATTCAAAAAAAAGTACAAAATAGCGCCTTATGCCTTATTTATCAAAAGTCTTATTAACTTCGTCAATTTGGAAAATTATGCAAATACGAAATCAATAATAGACGTCATCTTAACATATTTGTATATTTATTTATTAAAATTGAATAAACCCCAGAACTAAAGCAATCCAAGAGTTTCGTTTAATATTTTGCAAGCATTTACAAGCACAATGAAAAATAACCTTTGAAAGTAACGAAATGAAAAATACAACAAAAAGAATGAGGGAATGGTATTAAAACATTATAATAAAAATTGTAATTAATATTTTATTATAAATTACCATAAAACGAACGTAACACCAAAAAAACCCAACATCACGCGGTGTTCTCAGGCGGACGGCGGTCACCCGTCCGAGCACTGGCGCTCGACGCTGCTCGACTTCGCGATGGGACCGTAAAGAACGCAGACAAGCAAATTTATAAAAATATTAACTAAAGCAACAGCTGTCAGAATTTTTCGTTGCGGTTACACTTTTTTTCGTGTAGCTACCATCCGCCAAACGCCTGGGTATAACACATGATATGGAACTTCTATCTAAAAATGGAAGATCCGTCAGTTACTTTTGGATAGATGCTCAGCTCACCAGCTCACGCCTCGGTCTTCGCCCTCGTCGTAGTAGTTCTTCAGCGAGCTATATATACGGGAGATGAAGTCTGACCCGCGTGTGCCGCCGTCGTGGTATCGATCGTGATCGACGGCGCGCGCCCGCTCCGGAGCTAATTTCCGCCCGCCCTCGACATTCGATTGCCTCGTAATATTGAAATTTGTGCTGAGCTAATGGGAGTCATCTGCACGTTTTACACGGAAGAGTTTTTTAAAGTATCGATCTTTATAAGATCTGACAGTCGATAAACTGCTCTAACTCGACATTTATAATCATCGCTGCGATGCGTAGGGCGCGTTGACGCCCGCGACTGCGCTGGCTCTTCGTAAATGATCGAATTTTGAATGTTATATTTTTTAAAAAAGTAATAATAAATTACTTTTTTCGTTTTTAAAAAATACTAATACTTCTGCACCAAGAAAAAATTTTATCAATAAGATAAAATTTTTTCTTGGTGTGGAAGTATTAGTCACTTGTATTTTATCTTAAAACTAATTTGAACGTCTGCAGCGTAAACGGTTTCAACGCGAAAAGGTTTTAGATCGACGAATTTTATAAGAATAAAAGTGCTCTTACACTTCAACACGGCACTGCTCATCTTAAAATGGTTTTGAGAGTGAAGCGCCTCCCCGAGCGCCGCGCGCTGGACATCGAAGTTAATCTTGATCTCGTTTTTATCCGCGACGGGATCAGAGAACATCATCATTCGCTGAAGAAAATATAATGACCGTCAGAGGGCTAATTGAACAAAATCAAAGAGGCATCTAGGAAAACATTCGAAGTCATTTTGTGATTGATGTCAATGAAAAAAATATCCAAAAATAAAGAAACTTTGTTGTCTCTGGATTCCTCGTGAACTCACCTCAGAACGATAACAGGCTTCTACGGACTTGTTAAAAAAATGTTGTTAAAGCAACTTCGCGGACGATTAACTGCGTTTACGATATTGTGACAGGAGACGAAACGACATGATAGAGTTTCGTAAAACTCGTTCTTCAATTTTCTAATTTGCTCCAAAATACATTTATTCATGTTACATCTCCATATTTGCGACACAGAAATTCATATATGTACCAACTTTTAAACTTAATCGGTCCAGAAGAATGGAAGCAAATTAGCTGTGACAGACGGACGGATAGAGAGACACACGAGTGGTGCTATCAGAGTTCCAATTTTGGTTGCACGTAAGAAACAATGAAAATATCCTGCTGAAAGTGAAGAATATAAAAACAAATAGGGAATAACCAAACTCGACTTCCTACATACATAAATATTAATACAAACAGAAGTATAAAACTTAAAGTTATGCCAACTTTCATCGTTTAGCAACCCTTTGAGGCATGTTGAATGATGTAAACTGGCGTATGTTTAGCACGGACTTTAATAATAACTAAACAAAATCGAAGAATGCCGTTTTCTTCGCTTCCTGGATTAGCGGCTACAAAACATTAATATTTCTTTATTAAGACGATATATCGATCACGTCCGCTACTTTTAGATTCGACTATTTCAAGTGTGAGTTTATTATACGGGTCATACGAATGTAAATAACTCTTAATAGTTTAATACATTATCTCAAAACCAGTTGTGCAAATAATCATAGCTGATATCTTAATCTATATTATTTTAAACTTCTTGCTAATAACGATAAATATTACTCGGCGGTAAAAGGAAAATTGTTTTCCTGTAGTAGAGTCCTAGTGCAGTCACCGGCCGCGGCGCGGGAACGGAGCGGCGCGGCCGGCGGGACACCGCACTCCCACGGTATGGACATGAAGGAGCAACTTCCGCTGCTGGTTTCGTCCAATAAGGGATAGTTCCGAGGACTCACTCCCTCATCTTCCCCCTCCATCAGTTCCAGCTCCCTCTGAATTAGATTTCCTATTCCCTCCCATAAGGTCGACAACGTACCGGTGATTCCTTTGAGGTGTCAAATGTCTATGGACGACGGTGACCGTCTACTCTTTGACGGCTCGCCTGCTCGTTTGCCCCTCGAATATGGTATAAAAAACTATTTAAAAACAAGGCTGAACCAGCAGACATTTAAGTCACGCCATATAAATATCACAAGGCGTATTATTAACTTCGCAAGACTACGGCGACCCCCATGCGCGCCGATGCCGAGACGTCGCCGCCGGCCGCCCCGCGCCCTCGGGTTCTGGATGAGACGAGCGAAGCTCGATTCACAACTCGGAAAATGGAGCGCCGCACACGCGCACACGCACACAGCGCACACAGCGCACACAGCGCTCACAGCGCACACAGCGCACACGCGCACGCCAACCAGGGCGCACACGGTCGCGCGGGGTGCACACAACGGTCGCGTGGGGGCGCACGCACACGGCCGCGCCGGGGCGGCACGCACACAGCCGACCCCGAGTTCGTAGCCCGGGCGAGCGCCGGCCCGTAGTACTAGAGACACATTGATCCAGAGGCGGGCGGGGCGCGGGCGGGGCGCGGGCGGCGGCGGCCCGTCTGCCCGCATCGATTCCGCAGCTTCCTGCAGCGACGGTTGCCGAGCGACCTGCACGCCACCTGCGCCGCCCGCCCTCGGCGTCTACTGCCGCGCCGCACGCGGAAGTGGTTCACTTACCGGAGATGGCTTGTCGGAATTGTAGTCGAACAGGAGACGAGCATTAACTGATGTCGGAAAACTAAAGAAATGACAAAAAACATTCACATTGTTTTTGTTTGTACACCGACCGCGCCGACGACGACTGCGCGTTCGGCAGCCATTTACTATATTCTTTGTCTTTTTTTGTTTAACAAGATACGATATAGTATCTGATTACATTTTCTTTACCTAAATTTATTCACAAATTACATATTTATATGTAAATATACATACATAAATATACGTACATGGAATTCTATAGACAAAAAAATGTTAAACATATTTAATGCCTTAAACAAGCTAAGGAAGAACTAAGAACTGTCCAGGCTGGCACGGCTCGATTCCATAGACAAGAAGAGTATATGAATAAGCTAATTTAGATGTTAGAATTCAGACGACGGAAGTTGCCTTCAAAATTACAATAACGCACTCGTAAAACATCTAACAGTTTTGAGACAAATTACGAAGGCTATTGCACTTATCGATTGTTTTTGTTGTTTGTATATTTTTATGTGTATAAATTATAACATCAAACTTTGCTGTTCAAATGTGTGAAAATATAAATGAGTTTCAACAGAAGACACAGTGACCTTTTGATGGATTTGTAATACATTTTGGTTTTGTTATACATTCGGAGACACAATTGATAGCATTTATTTCTCAAAGATAGTATGGATAAAGTCATAAACAATATAAAATACGTATACAGAATGCAAACTTTGCTTTCGTTCGCCCGCCGGAAACACAAACAATAACAAATCCGGGCCGGCACTAGGGCCGCGTTAGACGGCCATCACACACTCTTCGAGGCCGCGCCGGGCGGCGCCGGGCGTGGCGCTCCTGGATAGCGAGCATCACACCACATCGCATCAACGCGGTGGACGTATCGCACACATCGCAAAGCGTCTCACAATTATCTTACGAGTTACTAAAGATACGCTTTCAGATGTCTGGCCACAGTATGCCTTTCCTTAGGAAAACCCGTGAATCCCAGCAGTTATATAAATGAGTCTTTTAAAAGAAAAATTAGATTTTCTCCGATTCGACGCTAATGGCGCCCCCACCCCGCCGCTGCCGTCAGCTCACCCGAAATAGGACAGTGAAGAGCCGGATTTTACCACTTCATTCTCTGGCCTCCAATAAATAATCATAAATACATATTTTTTTTAATTATCATATTTTACTTGACTTTAATAGGGCTACTTAGTGATACCATATTTTAATCAAGCAAAGGCTGACTTTTTTGGCTGACTTGAAATAGAAAAACTGTCGATCTTAACAAAAAATAAAATCCTAGATCGTAAACTAAAAGTTAATTTCAGTTCAATATTCAAGTTAATCGTCCGTTGTAAGTTGGCGCAGTTGACGTTGTGATGTTTACGGGTTAACAGACATCGACGTAAAAATCGTCGCAGTAAAAAGTTTATTGCCAATAAACAATAATTTAAACAAAAAAAAACCGACTTCAAAACAACAATTATTCCAAAATAAATTAATATGCACTAAAAAGTAAAAAAATAATTGTGTTATTCTTCTACGACTTAATAATCAACTTACTTTCTCTACCCATCAATATGTAGGTACGATCTATCTGTTTACCACGCAAGAAGGTAGGTAGGTACCTACCCACTTTAAATTTAACTCAACACATACCTTTAAATAACAAACAATGAGCAAAATATTTTTAGAGTTCCCCTAAGTAAAATGAAATGAAAAATATTAGACTACTTAAAAGTCAATCAAATTATTACGATAATAAAATGTAGTTACAATTATTGTTATTTTTGGAGTGGGTGTCAACCAAGGAAACACTACAATATATCTAGCAAGCGACATCGTACCTACATATTGATGAGTAAAAAAAGTAAGTTGGTTACTAAGTTGTAGAAGAATACGCAATTACTTTTTTACTTTTTAGTGCATATTAATTTGTTTTGGAATAGGTTTTGTTTTGAAGTCGGTTTTTGGAACGAAGCTCCTTATGGAGCGTTGCTGAGGGGTGCCCCCGGCAAAAAACGTGCGTAATGCTAAATTAAAACGTGAGATTTTTATGTATAGTCTATGTATGATGGCTATACAGTGTCTGATGTTTGATGTATGATGGTTATACAGTTTGCTATTATCATTATATCATTCCACTAACGTTTCATGATCTAAGCGTGGCATGTGTTTTTTATTACTTAAATTTTGTTCTATTTATGAGATTATTGAGCCTAATTAAATTTTATTTAAAATAATAATATTTCATTTCTCTGAGATCAATTTAATTATTACTATTATTAATTATACAATTAAAATGAATAAAAAAAAATTTTATTCCTTTTTATTATTAATTAATAAATTATTTACAAATAAATATTTTTATAATTGTTGGTTATTATTAAACAATGTCAAAGTTACATAGTACGTTTTACTGTTTTCTTTTTAGTTCAGAAATATATAATTCCGACGATGTACACGATAAAGAACGAGAAGAAATAGCCGCGACAAACGATGTGACGTCGGCGCACGATACCCAGCAGTCAGTAATGCAGTGTTTTGGAAAAATTGAAAATTTATTTTTTATACAATATATCGACTATATTTATAGACAGAGATTTTTTTTTGTTATAATTTTTGTTTATTTTTTGATTTTTAGTGAATCTGAAGTACACTTACTAATTTGTCTGAATATGGGTAGTCCTACTAAACGTACTGCTCATAAATCTCACCCTTACTGTAAGTCGTTAAGGAATTCCTTTGATCGTCATATTCGACTACGACAATTACTTGACCATAATGACCTTATGGTAGGTGACTCGAATATCCGGACAGCCTGTAAAAGATTCGGCCGAGTATTGTTAATTTGCTCCAAAGAATTGAAGAGTTCCGTTACTTTGTCATGAATCCCATAATCAGAACTTAACCAAACTCTTTCAAACTACTCTTAAAGTACAACCTTTCTAATTAAAAAAAAATCATCGAAATCGTTTAGCGTGATATTTGAGTTATTCGTCCATTTGTCGCGCACATATTTAATGAAAATTTAAGATTTATACAATTTTCTCATGAATACTATTGTCAGAACTGAACCAAATTAAATGGGATCACACGAGAAGCTCCAGCTTTCAAATAAAAAAAGAATAATCGAAATCGGTTTACTCAGTCGAAAGTTCTGAGGTAACAACATAATAATAAAAATAGTCAGTCGAATTGAGAACTTCCTCCTTTTTAAATTTTGAAGTCGGTTAAAAAAATGCAATTCATGGATGAACGATGGGCTTTTTGTGTAGCCAATATTTTGTGAGACCACGAGCACTTCACAACGCAGCCTGTGAGGCACGCTGTTAATATGAATATTTCTTTTTTCTTCCTTAAATTGAGAAAAACAACTGTTTGAGATTGGTCAGGTCAGTCGGCGGAATCTGAAGTAGAAGTAACTACTTATTATGCATCAGCTTCTATGTTCAAACTGCCGTTCATTGTATCTAGGAAAAAAATCTGAGCAGCACCTGACCTTCCGGGCCAGCCCCTAAATTTTCAGAGCCATATATTTTTGAACTTGAAAAGCACGAAAAATATCATTGTTCACATTATCGGTCAACTTTTTCAAAAATATTAGAGGTTTAAAAAATATCTAATAGTTATTTTTCAAATATTTTGTCAAAGATATCTTTCGAACAAAGCGACGGATTTAAACTCCGACGTGAGTCGCAGTATTCGATGCAGTTTTTGTGGCCAAGACGTGGTTAGATTTTATTTATCTAATCAATCAGAATATCAAACGATATTAAATTTTATTTAAACAACCGGTCAAGAAATTTATAAATTATTTTTTAAAAAAAAAATATTTCCATATTTCCTACAATATTTTTCTTACATCAAATTATTCAATTTCAAAGAGATTCGATTCCGAAGATTGGGACGTTAAATTTAACAGTTTTAAAAATCTCTCTTTTAAAAAAAAGTGAAAATTATTAACCAAAAAAAACGGGAAATTGTCAGAGACGCCCGGTCGATGTGACGTATCTAAATTGATAGTTATTGAAAGAATATATAATTGAAGAAAATTAATAATTAGATATGTAGTAAAATAAGTAGAAACATAGAATTTCGTTAATAAAATAAATACATATTTCTTTTTATAATAATATGTACATAATGCACAATATCTAAAACAGAAGACACACGCAACGAAGTGTACAGTATACGCACCACGCACGCCCAAAGGAATCGGAGAAGAAGGGCATCACGACATAAGAGAGGGTCATGCTCACAATGTTTCACATTAAAACACTTTTTGAAAGCACGAGCTTCGTTCACGATATCTTTGAAGTAATGAACAGATCTCAATTAAATTTACAGCATTTAACATAGTTTTGTTAGAAACAGAGCTGATCATATTTTGGAAACGATCGATTACGTAATTTAGAAGTTAGTAGAAAAAATATTTCTTATTTTTTTTTCTTTTATGAGCATTCTTAAAATCTACAAATAAATACTGATTGATAGAAAATTTTCAGGAAACTTAAGTTCATTCGAGTCCCTTCGAATGCCGCAAGCTCGTTTCTGTTCGTTCCATTTGTTCAAAACTTGTCCAGAATCTACATGCACATAGCATATGTACACATTGGATGACCATTTGAAAATCATCATAAAGGCTTTAGAGAAAGAGTTCCCAACCAGTGAGGCGCGCCTCCGAAGGGGGGCGTGGAGACATGTCGAGGGGGACGCAATGCGTTTGCATTTTTAAAAGATAAAATAATTTGGCGCGTAAATTAAGCAATAAAATAATATCACAGTCGGTCACTGTTTCAAAACGCGACGTCGCCAGTCTCTAGCGCTAACAAGTTTCGACATTTTGTATAATTTTGAATTAAAATAAATATAAGTCCCTAAAATAATGTACGTTTTTTTCGTAATGTAAGATTGAAAGGGGGCATGACAATATTGCTAGAAATCCAGGGAGGCTCAACAAAAGAAAGGTTGGGAAACCCAGCTTTAGATAAACTCAAAATATTGAAATTTGATTTTCGGAAGTCGTACTAAAAATAATAACTTCCCTAATATTATTAAAAAAATTAAATTTTAGTAATGTGAAATGAAAAATATAAAATGCATGTCGGACCGGTCATTATAGGGTTCCGAAGCCATTATTATAAAGAAATGCAGTACAGATGAAAAAAGTACGTTGTTATAATTTTCACATGTTTCCCGCAAAGAATAGTTATAAGCATTTTGGTCGCCTATAACTAGAAAAACAAGTATGTATGTCAACTATTACTCATAAACCAGTGTATACTAAGGTTCACTAGCAAAAGAGCGTATCTTAAAGGCTCTTACGTCCTTTTATTGAGAAGCGCAGTTTTTCTGTAATAACCCAAACATAGTATATTCCATGATGTTCAAAATCATTTACGCTGAAAATATTTATTAAGCTGTAACTTTGTTATTTTTTTTCATATTTTTGGACAAACTTTAGAAAATAGAGAGGGCGAACAATTTCTGTTCCTTTCGGAGCAATTACTTCCGAAATTATTCACGTAATTAGAAAAATTGCTTAAAAACCTCAAAGTGTTTTTAAAAGAAATGTCGAAGTGTGTGCCACACGTTGATTTGCTGGAAAAAAACTTTTTCTGCTTCTGTTACATGTTTGCAGTACCTCCCCTAGAAATGTTTGTTTTTGTTATTTAACTACCAAACTAAGCAGCGACTTGTACAATGCTCCTACGCTATAAATTTCATCACTATGTATCTTGTAGCTTTTGAATAGAATGGTTGTGATTTATGGACGAACGGACATGACGAAACTATAAGAGTTCTGTTTTTCCATTTTAGCTCGGAACCTTAAAAATCATTTCTTTTTGAATACACAATCCAATTTCATAATTTTCGTATTTTCACGTTTTTATGTCGATAGTTTTAGTTTACGTATCGAATAACACCACTTAGACACTCGTACAACACTGCTTTTATTTAGCAATAAGTACCGACAGACGCCTCAGACGGTTTAATTCTTAGAAGTGTTGTCGCCAGGTCGACGAAATACCCTTTTAGTGTCGAGCGCCAATTTCGAGACCGAAAATCGCGTGAATCTGCTGGAGCTACATTCGCTTCGCCTTTAGTAAGTAGGTGACTGCTTAAATCGACAACGGCCCGTGGAAACTATTTCCTCATGTAAAAATAGTCACATTCTAATAACTATACCGATACAGTCGCATGCAGCCGAACGGGCTTCTACAAGAATTTATATTTTAATTATTCAGGCATTATAGTACTAATTACGTTATGACAAAGATATTTGGCGAGAACTGTAGTCATCACTCAACACGTCAGTACCTGACCAACCGAGCTTCGCTCGGCGTCTATCGAGTTTGGCGTGCGAATATGATAATTTCCCATGGGAAAACTTGCGTAAGTTCATTTTCAACAATGAATATTTAAATAATTTTCCTGCTACCTGCTCTTACCTTAATGATTTTGCCATCTCTTACTGCGCGCATCACGTTGAGCGTACTGGTACCTCAGCACTGCAACCAATAGCGTAGTGACCATTCAATTATCTCAAAATATTACAGACGACGATTTAAAACAATGATTAGAAAAACATAATATAATTTTAACATTTTGGAAAATCACGTCCTAATATGTATTTATGCCACTAAAGATATTTCCATAACGTATGTCACTTCTAGGTACTACAAACATGCGTTGACAACTGATTTAGCAGTTGATATATCCGTGTGTCAGTGCGTGTGCGCAGTCGTCACTTCCGTATTGGGTTGTCCGTCGGGTCACACTTTCTAAGTTTATTTTTGTTATTAAACTTAGAAAATAGTTTTTTGGAGTTTATTGGAGTTTACTTCTTAGAATCAATTTTCGTATAAGGCGCCGGCTATGGAAATTTTATGAGTAGTGAAAAATACAAGCGTTAACTGAAAAGCGTTACTTTTCCTGTACGTATTTCATTTCTACTACTATTTTTAACACTGCGTTCAATGGTGACGTGGTCGAGCGGTCAAAACGCTGATTTGACGCACCAGTCTCTTGGAAAGCGTGGGTTCGAAGCCCTCAATTAAGTAATGGATATCTATTCGTTGTGGAATTTTATTTCTTGGAACCAATTCAAATCGCTTTTATGGTCATTCTTAATATAGTATTAAGTGAAGCGGAGCCAACGTCATCAACACTGTGGCTGATGCGCTGAGCATAAACTCAATATCTATTATTCACTCGTTATCCCCGTCTAAACTGTAAGCTCTATATGTAGTTTGAGTCGTAAAATAAGTTCACGTAATATGAGCCATAGGTATAGGACAAAACGCAGACTGGATCGAAACCGCTCGTCTAGACGGCGCGGCGGCCCCGCGCCTACGCGCGAGCGCACACAGCGACACCTACCGCGGCGACGATTGCCCACTAACGAACGCTTTGACGGGGAAATTAAACCATATGCACTTGTAACAGCCTAAACACCTTTTTGTTCCAGATTAAACTTAACTGAAGATTTCTTTGATCACAATAGTCATAAAGGAGCACGGCCGCCCGCAACGCAGCAGATGTGAGATCGAGCCCAGACAATTAATGCCTCCGAATGCCCCTCTGGTTTATGTACACATTGAAAATATATATTGTTATTAATGTGCAGTTACCTGTACGCATTAACCAGACGTAGGGCTGATACCCTATTTCTAAAACGAACGCATATCCAACGGTAAAAACGTTGTTTTGTTGTAAAACCAAGTACAGAGTCCATTATACAATAATGTCTCGAGTAAGAAAAAAAACTAACTGATATTTCTGAATATTGTAGTGCGTACATATCAAGAACGAGATGTATCGGAATTATCTTAAATCTAAAAATGTAAATAATACATCTGTTCTAAGGCTGATCTGAAAAAAAGTATCTCTAAATATACAGTAAACTAACGTACCACTTATTTACTGATCGGCCATAAAGTTTCTAAAACTGTCAGATGGTTTAAATTGGTCAGATGTTAGGGTGTATATAATGTTCCTTACGTTCTGTATCTAAACGAGCGAAGCTGCGGTCGGAAGATTATATCAATAAAAATTTGGTTGCCTGTAAAGTCGGTATACGGGCGAAAGTTTTACGTGACAACGACTTTGAATGGTAAAATCATTTTAATGTGAATATTCATTCGTATAGTAGGAAGAAGGATGAAATAATAGTAACAATTTAAAACATTTATTTATACAAAGAATTATATTTAAAACATTAATTTATACAAAGAATCTCGCACTGAATTTCATATTAACAAAATTTTATTTTTACCTTTACACATACATACGTATTTATATACAAATATACATACAATAACTTGCAATACATTTGCAAGCTATGCACTTCTCTAGCAGTGCGCGGCAGACCGATCATAGTTGAGTGGGAGAGAGACGCAAGGCATTCGGCGGGCCTCTCTCTCGTTCGGTGACTCATCGTTACGTTACCGAGCGTTACACTTTTTCATAAGTGACTCCCAGCCGCAACCTAATTTAAGACGTTGTCACGTCAAAAATCAACAAATCATATCGTCTTATCATAACGAACCACTTTACGCATGCAGTTTGATTTGCTTACGCTATGAAACTTACGACCCGACTATTTAAATGGCAACGGCCGCGATTCCAATTCAATTTCTTAGTTCTTATTTTAGATCTTGATACGATGCGGCACGCAAATTAAAATTTTATATCAATACGCAAAATGCATTGCCGTTTCTGTTCCGCCAATCATCAATCGCTTAAGTACCGCGCGAGAAATGTATACCTGTACGTTTTAAAGCTCACAACAGTGTGATCAAAAAACATATCGTAGTGAAGTGCAAATGGCGTCGCAGTCGTTTACTGGCGCAACGCCAGACCTACCCCAACGCGATGCAAGTTGCGTCGCGACGGCCGCCGGTCAGGGCGCGGGCCGCGCGCCCGCGGCCCGCGCCCGCGCGCCCGCGGCCACTCGCTTCGACACTCGTTACTTTTGTATTTAAATCGAAAACAACGTAATGATTGGTGTCAGGGAACAAAGAATATGAAATGAACCCGAACTCTTTTATTGTTTTAAGCACAGACACACGCATATCAAACTATTCAACGTTGAAGCAAAACAATAAATAATATTGACCATTTTCAGTTACGTTTCGAATGTTCTGCGCGTACGCATCTTAAAAAACGGTAATGTATTTATCGTGTTCAGGCTCATTAATAAAACAATTAACAGTATTTAAAAAATAACTAAAGAGTATTGCAGAATGCCCAAACTCTACTAGTTTACATACTCAGGTAAAGTCGAAGATCGTATCGCTAAAAGTTCAGAGTTATGAAATCTTTTTATTTTAACTTAATTCTAAGCTACCGATTCCCGAAGGCTGTCGATGTCACCGGTCGCTTCCGACCTATCTGCCGCATCCCGACGTGGCCACGACTAACTAGTCTACGTATCGAAAGGTACCGGGTCGAATTCTGGCCACGGATGAATTCCTCCGACCCAAAGCTGGACGTCCAAACCTTCGAACATAAATAAAAATACTGTGAGGAAACCACGCCTTCGCGGTGGACTGATAAAACCCTGGCACAGTAATGAACACGAACAGCGTAAGAGCACAGCGCCGCTGGACGTCCATTTACTTTACGAAACTCTAACCTGCATTTGCGGCCTGGTTTCGCGCCGATCCGCCCGTCGCGGAGGAAGGAGGAGCGAAGATTTATATCCGTCACACGTCATCGGGTAGCGGAAATTAAAGGACAAAGTTCTCCTGCATTTTATTCATCGCCTTACGTTGATCAAACAGTTTTGCAACCGTTGCGTGACATGTTAATATCAATGATATAATAATATCACAAGAATTTTCTGATTCTCGTGAGACTAAAACCGCAAATTGAGAACGAAAAAAACAGGAAAAGTGCTAATAGGACTCGCGCATTAAAAGTTTCACAAAAATGTTAATTACGTATGTAGATACTTCGTCCATCGAAAGAATTAACCATTTTTATGTGTTTTCGATATCTATATTGGCAAGAAGTTAGTATTCCAATATTTATTATGTTTTTTTTAAATCTTTACAAATTTTTTAACTTTTAAAATCCACTATTTTCACAGAGAGAAAAAATGTTTTCCCATACATCAGTTTAAAGCACGCTCAACGATCTAACTCCTAATATCAGTCGTTAATTGTAAAATAATATATACATGCGCGTATATACACATCATTGGAAGAATTGAAATGACAGGCGCCGGTGGGTGTGCGCGGGCGGCGTGCGCGGGCGGGGCGGGACGCGGGCGGGGCGCATCCGGCGGTCGTCATGGCGACCGGCCGCCCGCGCCCGCCGCCGTAGACTTGATTCTTGCTTCATACGTACTCTATAAATACTGACATAAATCATGTATCACAAACCTGTACACTTTGCTTATAGTTTTCTGATGCATTTTACATATATCTAGTATCTTAATTTTTATAATACAACTCAACAATATTACACTGGGAGTTTTTGATTTTTTTGTAATTTCGTTTTTAACAAAAAACTAGATCTGACACAAAGTCACTCGTTCTTTCATTTGTCACCGCCGCCATCTAAAAGGTCGGCCGCACACGTAGTTCTTAAGATTATACACATGTCGTTGAACACGGTACTAATGCATGCCAATTAAATAAATATGCTTGCTACAAACTTTTACTATAAAAAATTCTTCTGATTAAACACCGATCTTAGAATGGAATAAACTAACCCTTTTCGACTCAGTCCCCGAATGACACGACTGCACGTTTACCGCTAAAAATCCCCTTCGTCCTTTTCCTCTCTTTTGAAGTAGGTACTCACCTCAGTGCTATACCGAATATACAGTTCCTTGATATCGACATGTCGACCAGCATTCAGTTTCGCGATCATCTGGAGAGCAAAATAAAACTGTCTTTTAAAAATTTTTCAGTGTTCAATAGAGCATTACAGTACTTAGAGCTGGGTCATCACCTCTTACTTTACGAGGCGCAGGTCCGACCTCATCTAAGGTGTCACCTTTGGGCTGGGGCAGCCCGATATCGACTCTTGTCTCTAGACCGTATCCAACGTCGAATATCTTGAATCGTCGGCAAAGCAGTAGTCTCCGGCCAACTCCTTCCGTTGATATTGCGAAAAGATGTAGCCTTTTTGTGCATTTTATATCGCGTAATACTATGGGGAATTCTTTGAATATTCAACCTCATTCCGGCCGTTGATTTCCGACATCTCTCCATTTGTCGGAAATACCACCATCACCATCTAGATGACCGGCGTTCTACCGTCGTACATTTCATGAGCGATTTTTTACCACGTATACGGTGGGGCTTCGGTATGGATTACGATCGGTGATATTCTCAGTGTACTACGACAAGATAGTATTCAAGAAAGGAACGTAGTACCCCTTTTTGAAAGGCCGGCAACGCACTGCAGACTACTCTGATATCGAAGGTGGCCAAAGGTAACGGCGCCCGGCCTAGTGGCCCGTATGCTCTTTGCCCTCTAAAAACCCCCTAAAACACCTTCACATATATAATATTGCTAACTATAAAACAAATTAAGACAATTTTCATTATAGAAACTGTTCATTCTCAGTTTCGTACATGTATATCCCATCGTAGCCCCGCTCTTGACCTTGCTCATAACCCCGACGTCGACTCCGTCCGATAGCGGTTAAATCAACGGCCCCACGGCTACGTTTTCGGTCCCGACCCCACCTCCCCGACCTCGGTCGTCGTCTAAGCTTCGCTTCCGAATCTACCCTAAATTTCAAACCCGACCCCCATTCGTTTGCGCTTTAGGTTCTCCTCTTAACTCAACCGCACCTTCATTCTCGATCGCGATCGCGGTCTCTCCCAGAGCTCCAACCCCTGCCTGCTACTTCTGGTTTCGTCCAGATTCCGCTGTCCTTTCCGACGCGGACTACACCCGTAACCCGTACCGCGATAACGCACCACTTACCTTTTATCTAAATATAAAAGTTATATCGAGATCTTGAGAAAAATTCCATTTGAATGATTTAATAATTTGGCGTAAATGAAAGATACGCGAAGAAAAAATTGATTTTCTCAATTGCAATATACTATTATATAAACAAAATTCTGTATTGATTACTCTGATAAAACAATGTATCCTTTTAAATTGTAAAGGTATCACCATGCAAATTTATGCATTTCTATCCATAAAATGTTTTACAGAAATTTACAATATATTATATTCATTAATATTAGAGTAGAAACACAAATATGCCATAACCACTACAATCTTTCATTGAAATGGTCTGTAGGACGCTATCACAGTCAGTCCTTTTGCGATGGCGTGGAACATCCTGAAAACTTCACGTAGGTTTTATACTCGTTTCGTAATCGACATTTCCAGCGAAACTTATTTGCTGATACAAATGCGTTAAAATAAGCATCATATTCCCAAATCTTTATTTTTATGGTGTTATTAAAAGGAGCGTATACCCGGTGTCATGAGTGTTTTGACTTCCCTTTGCGGGCTGAGTCTATGTTTCACTATTGTAATCTAATTTTCGAGATACGAAAGAGCTTGGGAGCCACCAGAGAAATGATGGTCATCGCCGCCCATGGACACTTGCAACCTCAGAGGAGTCAATCAGTGTGTTGCCATACAATTAATTACTAGAATATACTGAGACATATTTTATAGCAATACACACTGCTGTAATTACTATTTCATTCTACGATCTAAGTAGTGGTAATGAATGTCCTTCCGATTGTAAGTCAATGCTTGTTAATACACTTTGTCGCATTACAAAGCGCTTGTTGTGGTGTCTTCAATGTAGACGGTCGGCCCTCGCTATACATATAGATTGAAGTGATATACAAGTTTAAGGTGTATATAAACCTGTATTTGTCAGTGTAAGCAGTCGGTACAGTTTATTGCAGCGCACCTTCTTCATCTTTCACGAGCACGTGACCGATCGCGCTGTCGCCCGTGATCCCGACTTCTTTCCTACTAAAGATTCCAATCCTGGGAGGCTTTTTTGTTTCGATGCCGGTCTCGATTTAGATTACGGCTCTGTACCAAATACATGAAATGAAAAACGACATATTATCGAAGTGACGAAGAAGATAAAGACTACCATAATATTAGTCTGTTCCTCGGGGGTATAAACTATTTTCATGCCAAACATCAAATCCTGTTCAGTAATTTTTGTAAAATTCACAAACAAATACATAAACAGACAGACAAAATATTCTAAAAACTTCTGAATAGTTTTCCTCGAATATTTTTAATGATCTTTTCTCTCTACTATTTTATTACATGTACAGATTACATGAAAAATTTATATTCAAAAGGTTTTATATAAATTATTTCCTATAAAATACAAATGAGAAAACTGACATTTAATTTTGTAGCGACTTTTAAAATGGAATGCTTATCTGTCTGTTTATTAGGGCTGTTCTCTGAAACGAACAAATGGATTGTACTTGAATTTAGACAAATGTAGATTATTTTCCAGAATAGACGACAAAAAGAAAATAAGAAGCGAACATTAGGGGTAAAAATAAAAATATTCATCCTTTAATTCAAAAATATACTGACCCCATGTCAATTTTCCGACCTCAACGCTCCATAACATAGAGGCTGAGCGTTTCAATCATGCTCGTTTGTGGACAAGAGAGCAGCGAAAAGAACAGGAGCACTGTCAAGGGGCCGGGCGAAACAGATTTTGTAAGGGAATGACATTGTGTTACTCGTTATCATACCGATATTGCTTTAATTGTGCAAACTGTAATGAATACCTCATCATTCAACGAGCCAGTGAGGAAGGCTGTCCGAAATCCTCTCCTTGAGGAGATCTGAATGGCCTAATTATACGGTAATAGAGTGTGTGAGTCCACCACACTTTGGGGGCGATCAAATAGTCTCATATTTGCGTTTTCCTGAAATTTTATAAACAAATACTTGATTAGATTGTCCTATTTTATTCTCTGATATCGTCAAAACTCTTGTAAAAAAACTTTTAAGACCATCATCCACACGAACTCTTTTATGGGATCTCGTAACATTACAAAGCCAGTTTTCCCGATCCATTAATGAAATAATTAAAAGAGGGAGTCTCTCTGTAGCTTAGTCTAAATTTCAGACTGTTAAATATGCTCTTTTTAAAATGTGAAGGTTTATATTTAACTTTCCACATATATATGCGTGTTTGACGTAAAAAATTTATATCATATTTGTCCCACTTCCGCTTCCTTTGAAATTATATAAGCACACATATTCCAATCAGTATTATTATCGTCATATAAAACAATAGTTGAAATTTGTTGAGTGTTCATAAAGAGTTTTCTTTACAAAGTCTTTACAAAAAATAAAGTTACTTTCTATCTTTGTGTAGGCAAATCATAAAAGTACTCTCGTATTACTCATATTTCTAACAAAATTAGATTCAACCTTTGTTTCATATTGAATAAGACATTAGGTTAGTTTTTTGATTCGACGTCGAATAAAAAAAATGCATTTGTCGAATGCGTCGAATTAAATGGCGGTTGTCACGAGAGTGTTGCTGGAGGTTTGTTTAGCTTAAAAAAAATAAGAGATGTTTCGTACGTCAATATGAAAATATAAGAATTTATTCTTTATTCATGCGGGTGGAGCTGCGGGCTAAAGCTAGTCATAAATAAAAAGCATGTTAATGCTTTAAAGTTCCATAAAATGGTAAACGAGCTGCCTCCGCATGTACATTAAATATTAAAAAAAAAAAGACAATTTATGCACGTTGTACTTATGTCAGCGAATGCAAAATAACAGTTTTTAGAATTTTCGTCTGCTTGTCTGTACGTTTGTGCACGCTAATCTCATAAATGACTTAACCGATTTGAATGCGGTTTCCACTGACGTATTGTGGCAAGCTTTCCGTAATATTTAATGTTTGTTTAATTAAAATAGATTCATAAACAATAAAGTTATGCTAATCTTCGATTAAGTTTATTACATCCATAAAAATTAGAACAAACATATGAAAATTTATATTTTTGTGTGTAATTAATTACCATTGATGTATTTATTTGTATATCAACAATGTTTACCGATACATTTATTTTTAACGACTTGTCTCCTTGAAATGTAATCTTGTACAACATTAAATATAAAACAATTAAATATAGTATGTAAAAGATGTAAATCTAAAACTTTACATCGATACGTATTATAAAACTCAACGTCTGTTTCTCCGCTTCTTCTTCGAAATAAGACCCTGCTGTCGACGGCGGAGAACAGACTTGCCTCTATTAAAATGACGAGGAATGTCTGTGGAAAAGAATATCTATTTTATTTATATCAAGGCCTCTATATAAAAAGGCCTTGATGTAAATAAAATATATTTTTTTAATTTAGAGACCAAAAAAATACACAGAATATCTAAAGTATGTAAAAGTAAATTGAATTTAAAAATAATTGTCTTGTCATCTTTTATTTCGTATTAAACATACCAAAGTAAAATTCTTCTTTAATTAAAAAAAAAAAAAACTAAAGAGCGATTCTGCAGTCCACACGAGCAGATTCGCGGGCGCAGCTATAAAAATAAATAAGTTTAGCACACAATGCTCAAGGTTTAATTGCATGCAAGACGTGAAAGATTTAGGACGTACGATTCTTTATCATTGTGACGTCTGATATATTACTGAATATCGCTTTTGAGATATTTCCTTGTTTAGTTTGTTTTACGAATCAATTTACAGCATTCATATAATGAGCACCATGCGACAAGTGACGGAAGAAGACGTCAATTTGTCAAATTAATACAACAATCGGTTTGGTTGAACACAATGATTTTTATTGTTTCTGACTTATAAATGTCCACAAACAAATGTCTAGTTGCTGTTATCCATGTGATACAGCTTCATTACATGGAGAGTTACCAAAAGTAGAAACATATTCCTACACAAAAAAATTATTAATACCTAAATTAGTAGATAAGACGCAATGGAACGGGCAAAGCAGCGGACAGCGCAGGCGAATAGTAGATTTTTGGCAACTTATTGCCGATAACCTGATATTATAGAAATTGGATGCTACATATACTTTACCGGCGTCTGCACGCTCAAACATCTTTGTTCTGTCCTCGAGGGAGAGATGAAAGGATCCTAAAATCACCGTCAACGCGCGCTTCCAGGCGCAACAGAAACGGCAAATACATAGCATATAAATATTACGTAATTATAATAACATTTCAATTATATTTTTTTAATGCATATAATTTTTGCTTACTCAACCGATGAAATCATAACCAGTATTTAAGAGAGAGGCAAACAACAGCGGGTGACGCCCTCAATTCCATTCTTTATCTGCACGATTAGCATATAAAGGATGCTTGTGTCGTTAAAAGGGCTAATGTACTTTTTAGTTTTTAGGGTTCAGAGTCCAATTGATAAAAACGTAACACTTATAGTTTCGTTATGTCCGTCCGACCATTCGTCCGTCCATCCGGATGTCACAGGCATTTTACTCCAAAATTACAAGATGCCGCTACTTAATTCAGTAGTTAAATACCAAAAATAAATATTTATAGAAAAGTCACTCCATACATGCAACAGAAGCGGAAAAAAAATTTTTTCAGCAAACATCAATTTTTGGCACATATTTCGACAGTTATTTTAAATAAAATTAAGGTTTCTAAGCAATTTTTGATTCAGTGAATATTTTGGAAGTACTCGCTCGAAAAGTAACATAAATTGTGTCCCCCCTTTTATTTTTTAAACCGCAAGTCCAAAAAATATTGAAATGTTTACAAAAGTAACGCCTAATAAATACTCTTAACGAAAATTATTTTAAACATGATTGTATGTACTGTTTTTGTGTTATTGCCGAAAAGCTATGTTTCTCAACAAAAGGACGTGAGTACCACGAAGATACGTTCTTTTGCTGATGCTTTTTAGTTTACACTATGTTAAGATTAACAGTCGACATATCTACTTGTTTCCCTAATTATAGGTGTCTAGACCACTTATTATTTGCGGGAAACATGGAAAATGCGTAACAACGTATTTTTTCATCTGGAGTGCATATCTTTGTAATAACGACTTCGGAATCCCGCAATGAGCGTGGTCCGACATGCTCTTGGCCGGTTTTTTAGATTTAAATTGTATGTGGCTAAAAATGAAGAAGCGTAATTAATCATAATCCATTTTCTCTAACTCTATAATAAGGTTTTAAGATTCTGGCACTGCATTGCATTCTAAATACGGTGCATTATTGTTTAGAATTTATTGTAATAACTGCAACATTTAAAAATAAATACATAAAATTACAATGATAAAATTTGAGGCAATACACGGTTATACACGGTTCTCAACAAACACCAGGTTAGACACCTGGTGTTTGTTGAGAACCGAACTAAGCTTTCATAATTATGTGATAGATCAAGTAAAAATACACAAAAACACTTCTACAAATCCTTCGCTATGAACGAGTATGGTATAGCGCATTGTAAAAATCGCTAAAATCACAATATCCTAAGGGTTGTTCATAAACGTTATATTTTATAGAAGACGGTACAAGGAAGCAGCAGTGCGTGGCTCCTGGGGCGAGGTGGCACGCGGCCGCGGCCGTCTCTGAACGTCGTAAAATGCACACGTAAGTTGTCCTGTCATTAGACGGTAAGTATCGAGCAGTTTGTAGATGAGAATGTCAGACAAGAATACTTTCTCGTTTTATACTTCTTACAGTTCAATTTTTTCGTAGTTGGATTTTAGTTTTTGGATTATTTATTCAATCATAAGATCAAGAATCATAAGGATTCTTCTTCAATTAATTACTACCCATGGAACAAATAAATAACCCATTTAAATATCTCATTCTCTGAATTTGACGGTCTTATTTGATTATTTTGAAATATCGATTTGGCTTCCGCTTGTGATCTGACTCATGACAAACTGTTTGTGTCGGTATTTCAATGATATGTCCATTATAATTGAAAGTTTAAGGTGTTCAAAGTTCAGCGCAAAATTTTGTATAAATAATTGTTGTGTACAAGCGGATTTAATAGTTTTTATCTCGATTGACACAATGTGCCATGCCCCATCAACATTTTGCAAACTTTCGATGACAATATTTAAACCACGCCGTTCAGTGGACAGAGGAAGTTGTTCTGCAAGTTCCTCTACTCGTTGAGCAAACAACACCGCCTGTCCTTTATTGCGTTTTTGTCCAGACGACTCTCTAGTCTTATTATTTTAATAAAAGGCACAATCCTAGACACAAGTGTATGTCAATGGCCGAATGCGTGGAACTACGCAATGATTAGGGTTCCGCCTTAACTAAATAAAGGTTTTTTTTTCCAATATTTTACACCTACGATCAGGCATCGCGACTATAATCAGTTAAGTTGCAAGAGGTTGGGGTTTGGCAAGGTAGAGCCGCTATTCTAACTCTTCTTAGTAAAGCAGCACGTCGCCTTTTTAGGTCGTCTTCTTATTGGGTCTGGCTGCTAGAGCACACGGATAGAGTGTTAGGGTTGAATTGACAAGCGGTTCTTGTATTTGGCTGCATTTCGTTTTATTTAACCCAAGACGGTTGGGATTTCTAGGTAGTCGTAGATTTTCGAATTGCAGGCATAACCGCATGCTGATGAGAGTACCCCTAGAATATTACTTTGAGCTCTCTGGAGCTTCATAAAGGTATCGACCGATTTATCCAAGTTCAGAAAATAAAATCAAATCAAACGATCGGTTGAAAAAGTAATTGCTCCATACAATTTATCTACTCACAAAACCAAGATTTGTATTCGTTTTAATAATAACATACAAAACATCATACATGTGGAGAACCAATATTCCTTCACCTGAAAGTGGTTCTGAAATGAAACGCCGTCGTCGTTGCACTCGTTGCTCATATGCGCATTAGCTTCACCCTCTTTTGTGCGCACTGCTTTCCCTCTTCTTTGAGGTTCTTCCGTCGACTGCTGCACTCGAACTGATAAATTAGGCCTTTCTTTTTTAGTTTTCTCCTTGCGGGAAGAGGGGGATATAAAAACTTAATGAACTGCCACTCATCCACGTGCGTGGGGTGTGTCCGACTTGCACAAACCAAAAAACTCCCGAAGCAACATATTTGATGGCTGTTGTCCGTAGCCCCAATAAATTGGGGCTATGAGGACATCATCTATCGCGACCGATCGGCACGGAATGCCGTCGGCGCGTGCCACATACCATGCCGCAAGGTGGGCATCTCAGCATAGGAAATCGTGTGGAGATTCCGCTCGGGCTGAATCTTGTAGCGGGGTGCCGGGAGCGCGGAGAGCGCACCGGTTAGGTGACCGTTTAAGGTCGTAATATGGAGGTGTCTGCGCCTAGACCTGTGTCAAATTTTTATTGATATTTATTAACCTTTCGACCTCAGCGGTGAGTTCGTCGGGTGGTTCTGAGAGAACATTCCGTGGCCTTCGGATGTGGATGTCGAGAGGGGTTGAAGCTACGTTGAAGAATTTTTTCGACATATGTTGCATGTATTTGGAGATCGATACTGAAGGATGTCATTGACGCTAGAGGCTCTTCTGCAGAAGTTGTTTTGCAGAATCTGGAGTTGGTAGAGTGCGTTTGGGTTGGCGTGGGCGAAGACTGGCGCCGCGTACGTCATCACCGGCGGTATATATACTTTGTAGAGTGTGCATTTATTCCTAAGGCTCATTTTGCTCTTTTTACCAATCATGCCGCTATGGCGTGATAGGTATAATTAAGCATTTTTCCTGACACACTTGATGTGGTCTTTGAAGTGCAGGTGTTTGTCAAGCGTGATTCCTAAATATTTTTATTTGTAATGCCACGACATAGGTGAGTTACATGTACGGAAAGTTAGGGAGTTGTACGGTATAACTTCTTTCTTTTTGATTTTGCTATAGTTGAAAAAGATGGCTGCTGATTTTTCGGGGTATACCTCGATTTTTCAGGTTTGGAACCAACGCGTCAGCTCGTCGATGGCCTTCTGGAGACGAAGAGTAATTTGACGAAAATTGCTACTGCGTAAGTATAAGGCGGTATCATCGGCGAAGAGCGCAAGTTGGACGCCAGTTTGCGGACGCGGGATGTCATTTGTGTACGCGGAGTAGAGCATCGGGTAGAATATGGAGCCTTGAGGAACTCCGGCTCTATTCAGTCTTTTGGCAGATGTGCTATTTTCATGCCGGAAGGAGAAGAGTCTGTTCGTTAGGTATTGATGGATGATGAAAACGAGACGGTCTGGGACTTTTAATTGGTGGAGTTTTGTAAATCAGGCCTGCATGCCATACTTTGTCGAATGCCTTTGCGACATTGTAAAAGACCACTACGGTTTTACGTTTTCGTTTAAAGCCCTTCGAGATGTGTTCGACTAGTCGAAGGGCTTGTTAGGGGCAGGAGTGATTTAGTCTAAAACCGAACTGTTCATTGATGATCAGTGCGCCTATCCCCTCTTTACCTGCTATGTATACCTATCTCGCTCTATGCATCTGTTTCATCTTAGGATGATGCAATACATAGTGAAATTGCATCATGCATTTTACAAATGTGCATTCTCTATGTTATTTTATACAATTCAAATTAAAATAAGCTGAACTGTAATTATATCATTACGAAATATATTTATTACAGTTTTAATGCACTTTTTACAGACTTGGTCGCCTTAAACTTACACACACTCACACACACACACACACACACACACACACACACACACACACACACACATATAACATCACTATGTGAGCGAAACTATAATACGTATATTATAATTTACAAATCTATATTTTCTTTACGCTAATGTTCGGCCTTATAAGCTCCAATATGCATTTATTATTAAAATGCGACTAAATTCTCGTAAAATATAATCTAGCTATATCGTATACGACTTAAAGTATTTATTTCGTGATATCGTCATAATACATACATGCCTACACGGACTGCTGAAACCGTAATAATAGCTCTTCCTTTTGGTTTTGCCGTTATCGGGTAATCAAACGAACCAAAACTTAAGGAGCTACGTCGTTTCGTTGCCGTTCTTATGAATGAATGTCAATTTTCGTCAATTTAACTGTATAACTCTTTGGCTCACGCCCGACGGCCTCCGGTCGTACGCGCTGAAACAGTTCAGTTGACGGTTCTTTGAAACTTTTCTCATTTTACGAATTGTATCGTAACATTTTGACGTGGTCAAATTAGGTTCTCACTTTTGTAACGGTAACGTAACGATGAGTCACCGAACGAGAGAGGCCGCCGAACGTCCATACGCATAGCTTGCAAATGTATTGCCATTTTGTTTATGGTGCTTCGCGTGCGAATGCGAAGTTTGGATATACCGACTTTCAAATGTTTTAAAGGCCGATACACCGCGTGCCGCCCAGTGCGTAGGCGCTCTTATGCGAAGATTTTGTTTTATAGGTAATAATATACCTAACCTTTTAAATTTTTCGCTTCTTTTTATTACATTCATGTTTAAATCGAAAGCATACAAGCTTTTTTTGTATGAATCAAACTAATCCTCAACCTTTTATAAAGACTTTCCTTACATTGCAACATAAATTTCACACGTTAAACTCCACTTTGGACTATTCAAATTTCTATATATATTATATATAAATTTTTAACTATCGACAAAAAAAAACATTCTAGATCACCGTGCGGTCAGACTCGCGGACGCAGCCAGCCCGACCGCACGGTGACCTCGTAAGTATTTCATACTTCAGTTTTGCTGTTGAAGCGATACGGGGACAGGAAATAAACCTGGCGATTCTCTGGATAAAGGCGGCGCTCCGCCACTAGGCTGTGGCGAACTCGCGACAGGTCGCGGCTCCATCGCTTCTTCATTTCAACTCAAAGTTTTCACTTATTAAACTACACTTATAAAACGTGTGAAGTTTGAAAGCTATTATGTTTTTGTCAATTACGTCAACGCTTGTAACGATTACTCTACTCAACTATGACGCCTGGCTTAATGTATTGCTATGTATATTGTACATTTTGTGAAATTACGAGTCTTTGAATTCGATAAATGAATTGACATACTATTCACGAGTCGTTGTCACGTAAAACTTTGCGACTTTACAGGTGTATGCTATAGATGTCACCGATAGGTTGTAACTATATACTGTCATTTCAAAAGGGTGTAGGGTCATCTTTGAACGTCAATGGACAACGCGCAGCGTCAGCGTGACAGGCCCGCGCGTCGGCGGGTGGCGGCGCGTCTTGGATTCGCGTTCGTTAGGCTCGATCGGCGAGGGTCCGCGACGTGCCGCCGCGCGGGTGGCGGCGTAGGCCGGGGCCCGCCCGCGCGGCGGTCGCCATGGCTACGCAAATAAATCTATTCTAGTCGACTCCGCGCCCGGCGCCCGCACGACAGCCGTCTTGTACGACCTACGAAGTGTTCATTTGTCGGCCGTCTTTTTTTCACTTAGACCTCGGTGTCTGTTCTCATAATAAAAGATACAGCGATAAAAGATAATATGGTTCTATTATATTGAATAGCGTATTTTTTTTAATTATCCTAATACGATACACATAATTTGAACTAAGTATAAATTATTAAAGTATATGAAATTGTTTTTGGAGCAAATTTTCTATATTTGCAAAAAATGAAATTGTAAATAATTGTTTGAAATGTTTTAAAGGTGGTTTGCGTGGAAATACGAATATCATTATTTACGTTCAGCTGTTTAAATTCACTCGTACGATCAAATCCTGAATTAGTAATACTTTCTATTACTTGATTAAACTAATATTTTTCTGAATTCGTGCACTTCTCTACAGTCTAATAATCCAACGATTTTGCTTCGACTCTGTAATTAGAATCGTTTTCCGGCGAGGAAAGTTTTAACGATGAATAAAATTATCTTTAAAATTTAATGGTAATATTGTTACGGAACTACGCTCTCAAAATAAGAAAATAACACTTTTCTTTGAGTAAATAATAGAACAGTACTCCGCGTGTTGTCGTCATAAACGACTACTTCCACAATTTTGAAAGTGATTGTTTACGTTACTTATATAATTTTTATTAATTAGAAAATTTCAGAAAATACTAGATATTTATTTGCTTACGTAAATTGTGATATGGTTATGACTTCTTTTTATAATTGACAAGGACGTATTTATAACCTGGTTTGCGCTCAAAACTGTTCTAGATCAGTCTTTAAATTTATGCAGTAATTTAGTATAAGGTTTAGAAAAATGCTCTGCGCTAACTGGGTCATAAAATTACTCCTGTGACTTTTACTCACTTAAAAAAATACAGACTCGATCGAATTCATAATAAAATATGCAATAAGATACTCCATCGATAATTCAAATAATTCCTATTGCATTTTTTGTACAATATTTTAACATGAATTTGATTCTCGTCATAAGATCAAACTCTACATAAATAACTTTAAAATAAAGCTGAGTGACTGAGCTTTGTTGAGATTCATAAAAGTTAAGCTTTGATTTCATTCAGTGTCAAATATTGTACAGTTGTTGAAAAAAGTCGGCCCCATTACATCGACTAAACACTTTAAATCTTCTCCTACTGCCGTGGGGTCGCTGCTTAACACAGTTATCGCGTTTATAGAGTTCCGTTTAGATTTCGCGAGGTATATAGATTAGTTCCATGTTACAATAAAAAGGTTGTTATTTTTCAAATAAAATCCGAGGTTTATGGGGCACCTCCATGACTAAACTCAATTGTGGTTTCTCGTCTGATTAATAGTTATCATCGTTTATTCTGTACATTGACGTTAGTTGTTTGTGAACCTAATAAAATTCAGTACAATAAGTTTCTTCGTAAAAACTGAGAAAAAATCAAATACCACAAATTTTAGCCAAATAATAATACTCTTAGTTATATTAATAATTATACTCGGACAAATTTCAAATTTCATTTGGTTCAAATTTAGCATAGATGTATATATACCCATAGTAGCAGAAATCTTTATAATTAAATACGTTGTTGAAGCCTGATAGCATTCTCGTGATATTGGAATTTCTTATAATACGTACGTAGTACTTTATTGTAATTGTTCAGAAAATTTGAATCTTAACAATTAATCAGTACGCTATCACAAATAATGTATCTCGCTCTGTCATACTTAAGCATCAGAATACACATAATTAATGTAAATGTATAGGCCGAAATCACTAGTATTAATGGGATTTACTCAGGCATCTCTTTGGGACCCATTCTTTTTATTTAACTGCTATACTGGTGCTAGAGTTGGATAAGGCTGAATTGCTTGTCGATAATACTTATTTACTTCTCAAAATTATAATAAATTTGAGTTTGACGAAGTAGTCACTACCTTATCTCAAATTTTTAAATTCCTTTACTATATATAGTTTATTATTCGATGCGAGACCGGATTTATAAGTTCGCAATACCTGATGTTAGATTTGTGGATACAGAAGTAATACTGATGAAGTCGATTATAAACAATACATCAACTCCTACGGCATTTGAAAGTGTTTTGAAAAAACTGCTTAGATTATAAACTTCAGTGAACTCGAAAAACATTTCAAATGGCTGACAGACCTAATTCTGCTGTTTACGAAAGGGACTGTAACTAGACAAATATCGAAATCATAGGGTCAGTGCACTTAAGTACTTGCAGCTTCACGTCCTACAGTATTTTATTTTGAGATAGGACTAGCTATACACAAGCCAGTTCTGTATTACAGAAGAGAGCACTTCTTGCAGCTTTTATGCTGAACGCACGTGTATCCCTCTCGGCTACATTCAGAGAAGTAGTTACTCTATTTGCAAAATCACAGTTTATTTATGGCAGTGGTTTGTATTCGCATTAAAGAATTCGATCGTTTATATCGTCAATGTAACAAATGACCATTCGAATGCACTTCTAAAAAGTCGTTTGTGTGTTTGCAAATGTACAATAAATTGCCTGAGAAAGTACTAAACTTGCCTTTAAAGCAATTTAAGCTGTATAGAAAAACACAGTATAACCGCATGAGAAATAAAATTTCTGTGGGCTATAACTTCACACTGATGATTATTTATTTTTTTTAATAAATGCGGTAGGAAACATATGAGCAAAAAGAAAATTATGAATTTCAAATAAGAAATACTATTTATTATATAAATATTTATAAACAGTATATTACTAGGCACTTCCAAAGCATTAAACTTCATCCGTGAGTACATTTAGCAGTTTAGATATACACGTGGATGACATATATTCACTCGTACATACATTTCGTTTCATTTCAATGTAATGAAAGGAATAAAGTAACTATAATTTTGGCGGTAACTTTGAATCGAAACAAAAAAAAAACTACACAAAGGGAACTAATTGACTGTACTCGCAATAACTTCCCTGGATTGACCTCAGAAAAGATAGTTGGTTTTTCATTTTCATTTTCAGAAGTAGAAATTAACTATTAATTTTTTTATTCTATTCTCATTCAATTCTCTTAAAAGCTTATTATAAAAATAATCTCAAGTGTGCGACGTACGCTTTTATTTCTTTTGTCCCGATTCCAACTATTCGATAGCAATCTTATATTTTTATGCTGGATACTTTTATTCCTGCGTTTCGTTTGAGATACCGTAGAGTTCTGGCTTTGTAGAATATTCTTTCTTAAGAATATTTTGACTGGATTACGTCACTGTAGATGGACGCCGTGACAGCCGACAGAGGGCGGGCGCGGCGCAGAAAATGGAGCTGTTCGAATGCTGGTCTATACCACTGACTCCCTTTTAAGTCACTTCAATATCTTGGTTGGAATTCCAATTGGCAGTAGCTTTGAATAGTGAACAAAAAAATTACGACGCGAGCTGAGAATGTTCTCTAGAACTCGCGAAGGTATGTGCAGTTTCCAACACTCGGTTCAGCGGGGAGACTGCAATTTCTTGGCCCGGTATGCACCATCTGTTGAACGGATCAACGGTGTCATCAAATAGAATCGACAAAGAATACTGTTCATATGTGACGGAATATTTTGGAATGATATAATCATTTAACAAGAATGACTAGGATAGTCGAGGATTGATAAAAGTATTGACTTTCAATTTTCTTGTCTGATTCAATAACGCCATAACGTCATGACGTTTTAATGTGCACGATCGTGCTTCATGAATCTATTTTTACTGAGTTATTGAAGGCAAGGGATGTGATTATAAAGACACGCTAAAACGATTACACTTCAATTAGCGGTGCGTTTGTGCCCTCTATCGTCGTCCTGCCCAACTAGGTTATGCTAAAATGTCTCGCCGTTACATCCAATCAAATTATCGTTTATTATTACTACAAATCACAAGCTCGTTCATCGCATCGAACTATTAGATTTTAATGTTAGCAAATAAGGAACTTTTTTCTATTCTTTAATTTCAATACATTGGCATAAAGACGCATCCAAACGTACGATACATAAAACATATTATCCAAGTAGAGGCAGTATTATTGATCGCGTCGTCGGGCGCAGGCGGGAGGCGGAAAATGCGCCTCTGCCTGCATCGTTTCCGGGAGGTCGAAACTCCCGCCCGGGGCTCGGCAGCTCCCGCCCGCACTCGGGACTCTTCGCAGTGTGTGAGCGGAAAAGTTTGTTTCGGGTTAGACACGGAGGCGATTGAATTAAACCAAAAAGCGGTGATTATCAATTTATATTGCATTTTGAACACTTTCAGAGCAAAGTTTCATCTGTCGTATCGCGTAGACCTTAAAACACGTTTCGGTCGATTCGGCCGAAACTCACACAGTCCCACCGCAAGAGTTCCGTGTTTGGTGCTCGGGTCGCCCCCCGGCCGCCGCGGTGTGCGCGCGCCCGCCGCACGCACACCCTGGCGAGGGCGCGGCGGGCGTTCGCCCCTGCGAGAGACCTATCTGGATCTAGGTACCCTTGCGTACGTTATTTCCTCGGACTTAATTCCGGGTTGAGTCTGTTAGACATAATGTTATTCGAGCTGCGCTTATCTTCGCCCGCCGCACGCTCACGACAACGGGCCTGCGGATACGGCGAGTCGCTCGGTCGAAACACTCGTAGCGTTGAAACATGCATTTAAACGCGCCTAAGTACTTCTATTCAAAATTTGTGTGTTCAGGCATTCTCTAATTATATAATTATAGTAGTACTATCATATCAGGTAGTATTTATATGGGATAAAATTTGTTTAGGCGCGACTTCAGACTAATTGAAGTTTTTTTTTGAGCAGAAGTAAAGTTCAGTAAAATTTTTAGTCCATTTACGTAATTTCCTCATTTACAAATTGAATTTGGAATTTGCCTCGAAATAAAGAAAAATTAAATTTAAAATGATCAGTATTCGAAAACGGCAAGTTCATACGTTAACCCTTAATATATAATAATATAAGACAAGAAAACATTTATTTGGTTCTGCAGACACACATAAAAACACTGTAAATTAATATAACAATATAGAAATTATATATATATATATATATAGACATATAATAATAGTAAGATTTAGTCCAGGCGTTCAAGCACATATGGGTGCAGCAATATGAAAAAGCCGCAACTCGGCGTCGGCGTCGGCCCCCCGCGGCCCGGTGCCGGCGCACTACGCACGCATTGGTTTACTACCCATGCTGCCCTTCAATCTATCATCCAATACCGGAACTAGCAATTTTTTGCGTATGCAAATGGACAATAAATTAAAAAGATTGACATTGTATTTGTAAATAAAACAATTCATTCAATACCGCAAAAATAATAAATAAAATGTATTTACATAATAATTATTAAAGTAGACATAGCTTGCTAATATTAATATAGTAATTTTAATTTATTAAGGGTAGGGAAAGGTGATTCATAATCCGTACATTTCGTAAGTTGCAGACGCCACCTCTCGCCGCTCGGTAACGCGTTGTGGAATCGACACTGTCTGGCTTTTTAATACTAATGCTTTAATATTTTCTTTAAAATTAATTCGTGCTTTGTTGCTCTAATAAGTGGCGGTAAGTTATACCGACACTCGGTCGTGTGGTAACGAAAGCTGCCAGTGAATGCTCCAGTTCGCTGCTGTCGTGTGGTAACGAAAGCTGCCAGTGAATGCTCCAGTTCGCTGCTGATTAGAGAGGGCCGTATAAATCTGGCTAGATAGCACATGTAATTTATTTAAACGGGGAAATTTCAAGTTGGGAAATGACTACTCCGGCTTCTTAAAATTAACCATGTCCAACATTAAGGAAGCAAGATGCAGCTGTCTTCGAGATTCCGTATTAGGGATTGCGGTATGATGTAGGAACAATTTGAAACAACCTCTTGGAGGAACATCAAACATAAGTCTACAACAGAGATTCTATACAAGTTGCATCAAATAAGTAGTTTTGTATATCAATCGGAACGCATAGACAAGATCTGCATATTAATTTGTGATAACACGAAGAATTCAGTGATTCTGACTTTTTCGGTCAATAAATACCTTATTTTACAAAAAAAATCAGTTTATAGAAACATTCTTGATAAGGTTTTCTACGTGGTTTTCGAAACAAAAATAATTATTTATGCACATACATCCAAATCTTAAAGCTCACCATCTTGATTATTGCTTTGGTCCAAAATCGTGACCACTGGTGATCGTTTTGATTTTAGTAAGTTTTTACAAAAGCACCATAAATTGGCTTATTGAGATCACACACAGTTACATTTTTAATTGATTATTCAGAAATCACGTTAAAACCTTTGTTAAGTATTACTACAGCATATATTATTACGTCAGGTACTTCAGAAATACACAACTATACATCATCGGAGTACATGTGAAATTTAATTTCTTTTATCACAGTAGTTCAATCGATACCATAAATAAAAGTGGACTTAGTATAGAGCCTTCAGGGACACCACACGATTTTAAGGTTAAAAGTTACACTAGGGTCATAGCGTGTTTTTTAATTTCGGACTGACTGTAGTTTCGTTTATGACAGAATAATTTTGATTACTGAAATAACTACTAAACTACTACATTATCGAGCATCAAGTTCATAGTAAGTCGACTTTGACAGTAAAAGAGATATATCAATTCTATCAAAAACACGAGTGAAATCCAAGAATGTAGGAATCGTGCAAAGACCAGCGTCTTATTTTGCAAGTATATTATCAATAATGTCAATTCAGACAGTGACCAAACTACGTCCCCTACAGAAATCCGACTAGAGAAGGCAAAATATTATTCTTCTCTAGTAAATGGTGATTATACTCTTTATCAAAATTTTGAACAGGAATGGTAATAGACTGTTAGGTTTAAGATATTTTATTGCGCTGAGATTATCTATTTTTGATAATGGCATTACTAAAACTTCTTTCCATTTATTAGGGACCCCTGCAGTATAGATTGACTCGTTGGTAATTGGCAATAAAAGAAGGCCACGCACTGATGAATTGGACATCACCCCCGTGTACATACATTAGGAAGTAAATTTAGGGCGGAAGCTTACTAGAATTTATCCTCGCGTCACTGCAATCTCTATAAACAATATATTGTTTTCCTACAATAATCACAAAAATATGCTAGCTCAACTGGCGCAATACCACACTTTCGCTGAATACGGGCGTGAAGTAACGGCTTCCGTTATTGCGTTTCGTCCGGTGAGAGAGAACTCCTGTAGCTCACTCCCCTCTCTCCTTATCCATCATCCCGATCCCCCATTCATATATATATATATATATATATATCTTATTCCTTCTCAAGAGGCCAGCACCATATTGGTCATGGCCCCAGAGGAATCACCAGTTTGTTTCCGGCTTTTTGAGTAGGGATACAGTACCATAAAAATACCATACAAAGGTTACAATATTTTTCACGTTATCATAATTTTTCAATACCCTACTACATACATAAAGCAAAATTTCACTTCAATAAATTAACGAAATAACACAAACAATTTTTACTTAAAATTGTAGATAATATTATTTAATATCTGATATGACGTTTTACTATTTCTCATAAAATGACCGTGTCTCGGTGCTGTGAAACAGAAGTAATTGCCGCTGTGGGTATTCACTGATTACAAACCTGCGCCCGCGCGCCGCCGAGCTGCTGCGGTAAAGCCCCGCGCTTAAATTCAACCTTTTGACCGACGGACGATTCCATCTTATATGTTTTATTTCTTTAAAAGATCTAATAATAAATGCCAATAAAAAAAGCAGCAAATGCTGTATTGCAACATATGTTCTGTCAATAAAATATTAGGTCGGGGAAAAAGTTTTTTGTAACTAAATTCGTATTTTGTAACTAAAAGATGCAGTAAAACATTTTTGATTGTGCTGTTTGCATCTGGCTAGTGTTGAATCATTAAATAGATAGTACTAAAAAAAAGTAAAAGGTACATAAAAACGATGTTCCACCATTTTTCTATTATTTTTCTGTCCAATTAAAGTTAAGTTAAGATTTGATACATGTTGAAGTTTTATAACAAAAAAAGAAAAGCAACACAAGCTGCAAAAAAATCAATGATGTTTATAGACCTAATGTAGTGGCGGTAAGAGCTGCACAAAACTGGTTCAAGTGTTATTATCACTGCGATAATTTTGATGTCAAAGATGAATCTCACTCTGGTCGACGTGTTACTGATGAAGTCGATGCCATTTTGGAAAAAGTAGAGCATATTAGTTCTTACGACATAGCTAGAAAGCTGAGGATTGACCACAAAACGGTTTTGACCATTTAAAAAAGCTAAATATACGAAAAAGCTCGATACTTGGTTCCCACACGAGCTCGCTTAAAGAAATCTAGTGAATCGTATACTCAATTGCGATTCTTTATTGAAACGTAATGAAAACGAACGGTTTTTGAAAATATTGATCACTGGTGATGAAAAATGGATCACCTACGACAAAAATGCAGGAAAATCATCTCGGGCAAAAGGCAAGAAAGCTCCACACACTATAGCGAAAGTCGGATCAACTCGCAGTAAGTTGATGTTGTGGGTGGTAGTATTGGAAGGGCATTAATAATTATTAGCTTTTGCCGCCGGGAAAACCGTCAATTCGAATATCTACTGCTAACAGGTGACAAGACTCAAGCAAGAAGTAGAGAAAAAATGGGAGGAATTGATCAACAGAAAGGGTGTGGTTTTTCATAACGATAACTCAGAAAACATAGAATGAGTTTGGTCGGGAATTGATAATGAATCCACTATATAGCCCTGACCTTGCACCCTCAGATTTTCACTTGTTTAGATTTCTTTAGATTAACATCAAGAGAGGATTGTCAAAACTACTTGTCGCTATTTAATCAAGAATCACAAAATTTTTACAGCAATGAGATTATGTCACTATTTACAAAATGGTAACAAGTTGTAGAACAAAATGACATATATATATATATATATATATATATATATTAAATTATCTTGAATTTGTACATAAGATACGAAAAAACTTTTTCCCCAATATTAAATGCACTAATATTTCGTTAACTAATATTTCGTTATTATTAATGATTATAAACAAATTTGTAATTGTTAATAATTCCACGAATAAACTTTGAATCAAAGTTCATTATGTCTTTTATTATTTGCTTATGTTACGTTACATAAACACTCACATTAAGTTGAAATATGCTTAAGTCTATCATTCAAAGTGGACCACATCACAGCACATTCAAAACTGTCTTCTTGACGCACTCGTTAAGCGACTCGGAATTTGCCATTGCAAAGTGGTTGCAAAGCTACGTCATAAAATGTCCTAAATTCTTAAAGTATTATGACGTATTTCAAGTGTTTTTAATGACCTATGAGATAAAGATGTATTTGAATCAAAGCCTTCGAATCTTTTATGAAGAATTAAAGAAAGCATCTTTATGCCTTAATAATAGAAATGTGAATCTTAATGAATGAGAATACTCAGTATTGTTCGGTAGGACTTGAGCGCCTAAGAGGTTTCTTACCGTGCTAACTTTCTAAATGAGCATTTGTTTTCGAGCCACTTCAGAAAAGAGGAAAGTTCTCAATTCCATCTGTGTGTACGCCGCGTCCCCGCTGACGCTGACGTTTGGAATCACTCTGTATGTCTCAGTAGTGCCAAAAAATGTCATTAACCTTGGTTCGGTAGTTTTTATCCACCAGCTCAAATAAATTAATAACTGTGTTCGGGCTCCTACTGTTTTGGATTTTATTGAATTTGAGGAATATAATTAACGTGTTATTCGGGAGTTTATTGATTTTGATGAATGACGGTTGCGACGTAGTCTCAGTAAGGCTATACTAGAGGTATATTTAGAAGCAAGTTGTTGCCCACCCTTAAATTTTGTGTACTTGACTAGATGTTTACTAAGTTGAGACTAAAAAGAACTAAAAGATGTCGCGGCGCATTCGAGCGACAGATTTGGTACTGACAAAAGGAAACGCATGAGCAGATATCCTAGCTCTTATATTGACAAAACGAATAACATCGAACGGTTGATGTTGACGTCGCCGTCGAAAACGGAAAGCGAAGAGGCTTTGTACGAGTATAGCTCCCGATGCTTAAACAAGCATTTAGCTAGAGTCTGTAGGAGTTTTATTGAATTTTATTTTGTTACTGTTGTACTCGTCCGACTAAAAATTACTTACAAAAAGTATCATTACCTTTTCCTTGGCATAATAATTTAGGTACAATATTTTTGTTGGTTGTATATATTTTTGTGTGTTTTTAAGTCGGTTTTTCTAAAAAATAGTTTACTGGGCCAACAAATCCGACCCGCGCGGCGCGGGGTGCCGCGGCTACGTCGCCTCGTAGCCGTCGCTTTCTTCCGGCCCTCTCGAAGCTGATCGGCTCAGTGCACCGGCCATCTGGCCGTACATGTAAATACGCTTCTTTTATAAAATATAGCTCGATGAAAAGTAGGTTTAGTGTTGCAATGCACGCGCGCGTGTGTCGCAGTGGGTGAGTGGGGGACGAGCCGGCGTCAAGTGCAGCGGCGCGCCGCCTCCCGTCTAGACTGCGCGGGGTTAGTGCTCGTGCGGGGCCTAGCGCGCCGCGGCCTGCGGTAGGTCAGGCACGCTGCACCGGAGATGCGATCGATTCTGCACCTCCACCACGACCTCACGAAGCTGCGTTCGCTAGCGACAAATTAAATCTTTCAATGAACTATGTGTTTCATACTAATTATTTACTTAGACGTTAGCTAATAACAACTGCGTAAACTCACGATAGAGGTCTACTCTTTAACTGTTTGTTTACGGTTGACCGATATACACACAGATTACGTATGATACCGATCGCATGGAATACAAATTTTTGTTCTAGGCTGAATTCCAAAAGATCAGCGGGATGAAGATCGCTTTGCTATAACAACAATAAAAAAAATTACAAAAAAAGACCAATATTAATGACAAGGAGGGACACAAACTGACAACATGAGTAACTAAATTGAAACCTACGTCTATTGTTGATTTTAAATTCCGTATTAAATTGCACCGGCCGGAGTTATGTTATAAACCCAATCCCTGAAACTCCACAAAGTGCCAAATCAGATCGGCAGGTCGAGAAACGAACTCACTCTTCTGCATACCTGCTCTTCTGTATGAACTTCTCATTTTTGGCGGTCTCCGTGTTGGAGCACAACTGCAAAAGTGTGCTCTTTGATTTACATAGAAAACTTAAAATGTACTTAGATTTCATAATTAAACAAATTAAAAATTATACAAAAAAAATGAGTGATTTGCTGTTGCGTTAGCATTCGATTTACAGAAGTGAGTAAATGCGGTAGGGACAAGCTGGAAGCGAGTCTAAAGAAGGGGATTATTTGCCACTGTATTTGCTTTTGACCGTACGACGTGAACAAATACTGAGTATTAATCATAATAAATATTGATTTATTTTAGGACGGAGGATGTTAAAAATAAATGCTTTTTGAAAAAGGAGAATGTGTGATTGGAAAAGTCAATGCCGGCATTAGTTTTAGTGATGTCATTGTGGGCTCTGCACACTAACTCGTGGGTCGTAGAGGTGAATTATTTATGTAGGCTTGTAAAGCAGCGAATATTAAAAATAATATTCGCTGCTTACAATACTGTACAATTCAAAACATTGAAATTTGAAACATTGTAATATATGTAGACTGTCTGGAAATTTTTGTATTTACTGCCAAAATTATAATTTATTGCTTACTCGCAGAAGGAGCTAAAGTAATTCCATAGAAAATGTACAAATAAAATATGACACTTATCACACTTGAGAGTGAGAATGAGCCGAACAACATTTACGAATGAAGTTAATAATGAGCTGAAAATGGAACATTTATATATCAAAAATCAAAATTGTGTTTTAGTATGTTTTGCCAACATATCCTGTATTGTTGTCAACCAGTTGTATTACAGAGTACAATTCGGCCAATTCAAAGAATATAGTATGAAGTAGTAGTGACGTCAACGGACGAATGGAGTTAGTCTCGCTTCTTTAGTGAATTCTTGGAGACTTCATTGAAGTCGGATTTATTTTTTTTATCAAGATATTTGTATTAATGTGAAACGTCCGTGAAATGTCTTCTATGACTTTCGGCGTGCGCACGCCGTCCCTGAGGTTAAACTATATGAAGTTTCTTCGAATGTTCAATAATATTTAGGAATCAGTTTTTCTTCGAGCTATTAAATATAATTTACAAGGAACGTTAAAGGTCAATAAAGTTGTAATTATAATGATCGAAAAAGAAATTTAAGGAGACGAAAGAAAATCTAAACAAAAATGCTTCGAAAACTCAAAAAGCCCGAATAATCTAACGATATATATTATTGGTAAAAGTGGGCCTATTAAAAAAAAGTCCCATTAAAAAATACATATCCAATTATATTCACATAAATGCTCAACTCAACTCAATGCCACATACACCACATGGGCAACGTGGGTGACCATTGGTTTATACTTCTTTTTGATGCTTTTACAGTATTTGTTACAACGATGAAATTCCTATGTTTAACGCACGACGTCGAAAATAGTGATGTTCAAGTCTCCCGCCTATGTCTACCTGACTGTTTGAAGTTTTTCTCTGGCTTTGTAGTACCAAACGGACAGGACATTTTCAACGAGGTATTTTTTATGATTACACACTTATCGATGATTTGTCCAGCCTTTTAAAAGTGGTAACAAGTACTTTGTTTTGGTATCTCCCACGATTGTACATATAAATACTTTAAAATTAATTTCCTCGTCGAAAAATAAACCGCACCCCCGCGTCTCAATCAAAGTACATCGCTGTGTCCAATTTAAAATTTCTAATATATTGCCACAAAAGGGTTGATAAAAAAAACTGTTTTGTATTTAAATTTGAAAGTGACAAATAATACTAAATTTTAAAAATACTCCACAAATAAAACTATATTGAAAAAAAAAATAATTACAAATTATTGTTGACTCCTAAAATGTGTTGGGAGACTACAAGTGAATAAGTAGTTCAAATTAAAGAAATTGATACTGATGGAACAAAACCGCACCTCATTAGAAAAATGACACATCAAACCAAAATTTGAATTCAAATGTAAATTCAGACATGTGCTTATGTTAAACAACTGGCGTACTTCACACCACGTACCGGAGATTTGTCGCAGTCACGTCATTATTCTGTTTCGAGTGCGTCAACTTAAGCTGTCACGGCCGATAACCAGCGGTCTTCCCCGCATTTAAGGATTAACAGTCATTTGAAACTGCAACATTTATATATATATAGGTCATGTTCATTCTAATCCACAGTATGCTTTAACCTTTCTGCTATACAAACCTATATAAATAGTTCATCCTTCTACACCCCACAAGTTAGAGTGTGCAGAGCCCACATAGACATCACTAAAACTAATGCCGACATTTTCAATCACACGTTCTCCTTATTCAAAAAACACTAATTTTTCACATTCTCTGTCGCCTGTAGGATTAACGGATTCAATGAAATTTCATTTTTTAAATCAAAACCATCGTATTTTGTTTAGTACTTTAAATTTAAATATTTATTATTTAAAAAAATCACAACGTTTGGATAGCTTAGAAAAACACTGACTAATCGAGCTAATTCGGTAAACTTAAAAAACTCACCAACAAAATTAAGCCCTTTTAAAAACCAAGGTTTCATTTTTTAACTTAAATAGTTTCATAGTTTTCTTTTAAATCTTTATTCCCTTCCATCTCCACTTCTGTTTATAGGAGTTTTCGGCAATCTATTATAATAATCATTTTCTTGCGCAAAGACATCAAACCCTTTTTTTACTTCACGTATATAGCGACGGATGGTCAACTGGTCAGCATAACTGACCACGAAGGCGACTTTGTTTGTCTAATTCCCCTATCTGCCTCTTGCCCTAGTTGTGTAAACTGTCGTAATTATAGCAACGAATGACCAACTATGGAAAAGCTGCCTTGTGTTGCCACAACTAAACTCAACTCTACAGAACCCTGTGCTTACTGAGAATATAACACAAACGCACTTACTCTCCTTGACATAACGCAATTTGGGATAATCATTAGTTTTTTGTTTTGCAAAATAATACAACGCAAATTATTTGATTTGTCTTATATGTGTTTGAAGATGAAACGCGGAATTTCTGCAAAGATAATAGCACTAAATTCCTCAATTGTATTTGCCGGAATATTTCCATAAAATATGTTAAAAAATTAAAGAAATATTATTTTTAATATTTAATTACTTTTATTGAAGCATAACTTTTGTGGTATCTGATGCAGCAATTAGTCGGATCTACCAATAGAAAGTGCACAAAGAACTGAGTCTGTGACTTAGGTTAAACATTTTCCTAAAATTGTACACCCTCGTATTTCAAAATAACATTATTTTGATAGATACTGATTTTTAATAAAAGCCGATCTGTGTTTCGTTATAAAAAAAGTTGATTTGCCGTAAAAATAAGAAATAAGTCTACGTTTAATTATATTATATTTAAAGAACAACTCAAATGTATTGCCAAAATATTGACATATTATTTATTTAAATCCATTAGATTACTACCACACTAAACGCTTTTTTTTTACCAACAAATTGTGTTGTAGTATATATGGGTCATAAAATAGTTTTCAAGAATCTAAATACATCCTGACACTATATGAATGTTCTAGTAAGTAACAAGAAACAGCTGCCTTTGGTCAGTGCGTGGCTCTTAGCATACGGAGGCCAGATGTGGTCCTCTCCGTCGGTCCCGTAAACAAACGCTAAGTCACTCGACGTGCAATTACCGGCCATGCTCGAGATTTCTCTCCGAAACGGAACGAGTAATACCGGAAGAACTGTGGTAGATGACGCAGCTCACGAAATCAGCACGTCGAAGTGACGATGGACAGGCTACGTCGCTCGTAGAACTGACAACCGCCAGGGGAAAGGTTTTGAAAAAGAAGCAAACGTTGCAGAACGGGACGGCCTCCACCAGGTGAGCCGACGAGCTAGTGAAGGCGTCATCGAGATCGTACGTCGTGGAAATGTAGTGGGCGCTCACGGCCAGCGTCACGCAGCTGGAGCTGGCGCCCACTAGCAAATAGGCAGATATGTCTGCAATTCAGTTTACTATAATTTTCACAGTGTTTATGAGAAAATTGTACTCGCATCATAATAATATCATAATATCATCGCATCGATACCCGACTCCAACTATTTCGTACGTTTGGACGTTAGTTGTCACATATTAGAACCGACTGTTGTAAGACATTTCTACTTTTTTCAATTAAACATGAACTTCGTTGAATCTTCGCCGATAAAAAATCGAAAAATTCGTAAGAACAAAAACACTTACCAAAACTACCCTTCGCGATGTGTTGACGGCCGGCGAGTTAAGCTTATTACTCATTGCATAGTAAGAGTTTCGAATTGAATTTAAAAGCTTCACCTAAAAAAATCGGGGTTCGGTACCGGTGTCGTGTACGCGGTCTTGTATTTTACGTGAATACGTGTACGTACCGGATAATATTTACTTTGAGTTAATTATATGTATAATTATTTTTGCATAATAAGAGTCGTTCGGATTTCGTGTAGCTATAAACGTAGTAATGAAAGATGCACTAGCTACTCCTAAATGTGTCTTTAATAATCAGCGTTCGCACATAATCGATGTCTACACAGTCCATTGTCGATATAGAAGCAATCGCATCCTCCAGTTGCATGGCCTCGGTCACCCTTCGCAGGTGTCCTGGCGCCGTCGTTGACCTGCTCGGACGCCTTTATTCTTATATGTCCCCTGCAATCGTGTAGTGTTTTATTGGTATACCTGGATTGTTTTTCAGAAGCCTTCCCAATCGTACACGATATTTATATTTTCATTTGGCTTTTTACTGAATGTAGGCCGATATTGTATTATTTATTTCAGTTTTTTACTCTAACTGTATTCATATATATTATAACTTTTTGTCACTGGTATTCTATCGATGGATTTTGACAAGAGCTAACTACTGAAACTCAAACGAAGATCGTAGCTTTCAGAGACAAAATTTATAGTAAAAAGAAATTTTGTGCCGTCGCGACACGACCCCAGATATCGGATCCCCCCGCCGCGCGCGGCCGCCCACCCCTCGCCAACGTTACGAATTCTTTGATCTTTTAATTATCAAGTGGCGTAATTAAATTTTGGATGTATATGATAGATGTGTAGCCGCAGCATCAAACAGTATCCCCCGATTTTGTTATCTTCAATTTCCTGAATTGCCTCCCACTATGGAAGCACATTTAAAGATGTATTCACATCAAAACGAATACCCCCTGAGAGTTTTCTTTGTCCGCACCAGCAGATATTTTATAGAATTTCCCTTTCTTTAATTCTACTTTAAGGAGAGGCTTTGAGAGTAAATCTTATAGCTCGTAAATAATACCGATATTCTGCACCGATGTGTCAACGTCTATGTAAAGATTACGAACCACGAGGTCTCCGCCCGGCGCCCGGCCCGTTGTGCTTAAAAGCCTGTTTATATATATTATTTTTATTTCACGTTTAAATATTCTTAAGAAAATAAGACATGAATATTTTATATTATTGAGTTTAATAATATAGACAAAAATGAAATTTTAAATTTTATAGCCAACTTCGTTGATTGACGAACTTGGCATATATTTCAAAATGAATAGGCACCCTTATCGTGAGGCTTTAATAGCGGTTGAAACTTTGTATTAAATCTGGATTATATTTAAATCTATTCGTCCGTCCGTTACATTTAAACTGTCACACATAAAATGACACAAAACTCGTTCGATTTCCATTCTAAACCATATTCATAAAAACAAATAGAGAGTACAGAAGTAGAGAAGCAGGAAGTATTCGGCGCGCGGCGCGGAGGGGCGCGGAGGGGGCGCGGCGCAGTGCGGCTGCAGCGGGTGAACGGCCGGACATCGATCCCCCCACCCCACGGGCCGCCCGCGCCCCCCGCGCCGCCACCTTATGTAACCGCTGAAACTCTGAAATACTGACATCGGTTATACTGATGGCGCCCCGCCCCGCACCCGCCGCGGGCCTCACTGTTACACTTACAATATCGTCTAAATTTCAAATGAAAGACAATTGTTCCTGAAATGTTTTTAACGCGAAACTTTTTTCCCCGTTGCGCTCTTATTTAGTGTTAAAATTTTGATAGACAAACAACGATCGATACACTAAGTTTTTGTAATTCGTATTATAACATCGTATTCACTTAGTTACATCACCCGCCCGCTGACCGACCGAACAGTTAACGCCGGGCACCAAATAAGAGCTTTCAGCTATTCTTTTTCATTTATCTCATTAACCACTGATTATTAACAAACAATATCATGCGCCACCGCGATGACACATACATCGATATAAATAAGTGGTGCTGCGAAGAATCGGTTCACCCCCGAGCGGGCGGCACGCGCTACGGCGTAGCGGCGGCCCGGCGTAGCTCGTAGGCGGAGTTCACCGACCCCTGGCCGTGAACGGGGGTGCGACCCCCGCGCCGCCCGGCTCACGCACACGACGACGCACGCCTTGCACGCATACAAAGGCTTAAAAGTTGTAATGTAATGTTCGTGTAAAAATAATTTACACGTACGATGATTGATACTATTTGAGATAACTCAAAAAAAAATATTTCAAACATAAAAGAAATAAATTATTTTGTATGTATACACACAGACTTTTTTCTTTAACATATAATGTGGTTCTTATTTTTCTATATGCTTAATTTGTATTAAAGCCACCACGGTTAATTTCGAACGTAATATACTTCCAATTGCAACTTGCTATCTCTCATGATTTGCCAACAAACGGCGCGCGCGCACGTGAAAAACATCAGCTTATGCCAAAGGCATGATTGAACACCGAATTCATTAAAATAAAAAATAAATCTATTCTTAAACATATATATGAGATCAAAAATGATGATGAGAAAAAAATATATACCTCACGTATATCATACATTTTAATGGTGCTTCGTTATGAATCTTTGAATTGGCTCGCGATCTGTAAAATTAATTTCCGTAAATTTTCAAGGTGAGCGAGTCCAACAAAATCATAACGAACTATACATAAATTTCCGGCCGACAACACGCAGACGCGCTGCACACATCGACACGCGCGCGCACACAGCGCGCGCGCGCGGCGCGCGTCGCCTCCGGTACGTGAATCTGTGTTAACGTCCGACTTCCGCGTTCC